>PVHP010050657.1:0-11725 GCA_004024765.1 Zapus hudsonius
AAAAAAAAAACTGTTTTTAATCCTGAGTTCTAAATTTGATTTCCCTCTTTTATTAACTCTCTCCTAGAAATTCTGAAATCTGGATACAATCCATTTGTTTGTGATGAGTAGGCCCTCACAATGGCACTAGGGGTAGAGCTTGCCTGGGTCTCCCCTACTTCAACTCACCCCTAGCAGCTCCTTGTGTTCTTTTTACACTTTCCTTCCCAAGCAGGCTTCACTGTGTCAGATACCTAAGAGGCTCAGGCATGAAACCAAGCTCTTCTTTTTGTGATTCAGTTTGTCATCTACTGTGCTGATGGGCAGAGGGCCCAAGACAGACCATAGAAATCCTACTGGTGGTAAATAAACCAAGAGAATCTACATGTATCAAAGAAGACAACTCCTAGATTCACTGGGCACTGATGTTTATGCTGAAACATGCCTTATAAATCTACCTCATTTGACAAACAACGAAACTGAGATGTAAGGAGGGGAAGAGCCTGACAGAGGTTGTAGGTAAGAGTCATTTATGCTCTTTAAATGTAAATTTGTGACTTAAAACACCAATTTGAGATAAAACAGACTTTTTTCCAAGAAAGTACACAAGAGGAAAGTAAGAAAATTTGGAAAATATATGTCTGGAATCATGAAGAAAGTTGAACATTTTCCTGAGTATTATTGCAGAGATGAATAGGGGAGAAGAGGCAAGGTGTATTTTTTAAAAAGTAAATAAATAAAAGGAAATACACTTCCCTAAAAGTACAGCTGGAGTGAAGCGTCAAGAAACTGAAGAGACTGATGTCAGCCTGTAGACTGGAAACTTTGGAAATCCAATGATAAGAGTATATTTCTAAGATAAGAAAGAGAAAACCTGATTTAAAAAATCTTGGGATATTAAGAATGCCTTAAAAGAATAATTTGGCTGAAAACTTGAGCATTGTTCTTTCCTTATGGGAATTAGAGGAATTAGAAACAGATTTTTTTCCTTAGTGTGGAAATGGTACAGAATAGGTTGTATGATAAGATTCTTTTAAACAAAATGAGATAACTCTGTCCGATTTGCTGACTTGTGAGCCATTTGAAACCCATGCATCCACACTTGAGGATGACAAGTCTTGGCATCTAAATAGCTAAGAATGAGGTTTAGAAGACCATGCTCTCCAGGTAGACTGGATGTTTCCATGCTTCTCCATCCTTTGGAGTTGATGGCTGCATCTACTGCTGTGAGTTTAGCCAGTGAGGAATTTGTCAGTAACATTATAGGACTGCTAAGCATCTGAAAGGTTCCTGGAAGTGAAAAATCACACTAATAATCAATGGTGTAAATCTACTTATAAATAATATCAGTACTTAGTGGATATGACAACATCAAGACCATATCAGGTCTACTCTGCTTCATAGGATGCATCTGCCTTGATGGGGATGATGTATGGAAATCAGTGATGTTTTTCATTGCCTGCATAATTAATAACTCTTGTAAAGCCTTCTCAGGAGTAAGGCAGGTGATGAAGCACATGTTTGTTACCATGAAAATACTCAATAATTTCACCTACATGGTGACCGACTTTGATCAAAATTCCAAAAGCTGCAATGTCACAACAAAGGTAAGTCCTGTGCTCTAAACAAGCTGCTCTTAGTCATATATTGCTGCAATCTACAAAGCAAAACCAGTACTGAGCTCACTCAGTTTTATCTAAGCATTTTGGATATTCTATTGTCCTCTAGGATATGACAGAAATGATTCTTACTGAAAAGATAGCATCACTACAAATTGCAGGCATAATAGCAAATTTTAACAAGAAAAGTGTCATCCAAAATAACTATGTGAATATTTCTACATGAAGTCCACAAAGCAAGGGGGGGGGAATGGACTAGAGTTAAGAAGATGAATTATTCAGATCTACCAAGTGTCACTCAAGCTGTTCTGTTTTGAAGATTCACTCATTAATTTATTCCCTTAGATAATCTTATTAAATAGCTACAAGGTATTTAACAGTGCAAAATAACAGGACAATGTGTTTGCCTCAAAAAAAGCTAAAAAATCTGGCAGTGAAAACTCTTTCCACATAACTATAACTATCTCTGGCACAGTGCATGCCACACTGGAAAGTTTAATCAACATGGAGAAGGGGAAACAAATCTAAGAGACATCTCATAAAGGAGATGACAATTAAAACTGACCTAATACAAAATGGAATATTTGCAAGTCAATAGAGTGGCATAAAGGACATTATGGACAGAGACAATAATTTACTTAAAATCATTGAGAAATTGTAGGTATTTTCAACTCCTATATATGAAAACTCAATATGAGAGATATGCCATTAAAAATGTGTAGGATGGGATGACTTCATCATTATTGTTGAAATATAAGAAAGTTCTAGATGAATGAATAACATGCAAATATTAGAAAAAAATGAAAGGCCCCTTTCTACAATCTTGAAATAAAATAATAAACAAATGCATACAAAAGTATTTAAATTACAGACTATATCCACATTTCAACCATCATTTCAACAAAAGATACCACAAACGAGATACTCAAAGACCTGGAAATGGATTTTGTGATTTTTATAACAAACTATTATCCAGAATAAGGAATATGTCTGAATCAATGACAATACATACAAATTCAATAGAAAAATATGTAGAAGATATAAAACCAGAAAATTAACAAAGAAGAACAGAAAAGATTATCCTTAACTTGACTACTGTTGGCTTAGTTATCGACCAATATATGAATGGATAAAGAAATTGTGGTATACTGGGAATGGAATGGTCTACTGCTCAGGGGAAGTGGATGGGGAGGAGGAGGATAAATCAACACTTAATAAATTATAACAATCAATATGGAACCTACTTATTGTTAGCTAATGAAATATATATATATATATATAATATATATATATATATATATATATATATATATTTGAAAAAAAGAGAGAGGTTTGGTGGAAGTACCTTGTGGGATTATAAATACTATGCACAGAAATCATACGTTGTCACAGAACAATTTCATTGCCATGGTTAAGATACCTCCCAGTGAGGTATTGGCCAGGAAGGCCTCTGAGGTCCCCCAAAACACCAAAACAATACAGGCTGTTGCCAAGGATCATAGTTGCCCACCTGAACTAGATGGCTAGACCCTATTTTGGATATCACCATATATTTTGGTTTCAGGACACTGAGAGATCAAGCTAGAACTGAGCTGGAAGGATCTTCTCTTCTGAGTAGCCATCATAGAGCAGGGAAGTGCCATGACCTTCTGGAGGCTTTGACAAGTAGTTGATGCTGCAACTGGCCACCCAGGCAAGAGGCACCACTAGTGCAATAGTAGCTTGTCTGTTATAGGAGTAGCCACTGCTCTGACTTGATTTGAGACCTGCTCCATGGGAAGGAATTCATGCTTGATACTGAAACCTAGTCAAAAGTCTATGGCTTGGAGGATTACAAACCTTAGGGGGAGAAGTTCACTGTTGTGAGATATATATATATATATATATATATATATATATATATATATGTGTGTGTGTGTGTGTGTGTGTGTGTGTGTGTGTGTGTGTGTGTGTGTTTATAATTGCAGTGTAGTCATTATACATACTAAGTGGTTTCATACAGGCAATTTCTTTCAAATGTATCTTTTACTTGGATCAGAACGCAAACCCCTTACCTTTTTGTCCCTTCCCTTTTCCTCTTCCTTCCTTCTACTAGACCCAACTTCCTTTTTGCTTTTGTGTTACATATATTTATATGTATTATATGTACATATATTTATGCACACATATGCATATACATATACATGTAACATAATACTTAATACCCATAGTTTTATGCACCTATATACAATCTAGCATTCACAAATGAGAGAACACCTGTGATATTTAAAATTTTGTGTCAGGCTTATTTTGTTTAATATAACCTCTAGTTATAATGATTTTTGATCGGACAGCATAATTTCATTTTTATGTCTAAATAAATCTCCATTGTGTAAATATAGCAATTTTCTTTTTACATTTTTTAAAAGTATATAATGCTCTTCCTCCACCCTCTTTTGTCCCCCTCTCTCCCACCCCTCCATTGCACACCCACTTTCCTACTATCCCATCTTCTGTATTTATGTCTTTCTATACCTTCTTCATCATCCACAGCAGCCTGTTGGTAAGCCCAACAGGTCTTGTGCAGATAACTACAACCACTGTAAGGTCATTAACACAATGACAACTTTTTGTCTGAAAGACAGCATTCAAAGTACTGCTCTTCTAACTCTGGCTCTTACATTCTTTTTGCCATCTTTTCTGATACAGTCTCTGAGCCATTGAAAGGTAAAATAAAGAAGTGTCATTAAGTGTTGAGCACTCAACTGTCCCTTCTCAACACTTTGACTAGTTTGAACTTCTGCAGCAAACACTTCTATCTGAAGTGAGAGACTTCTCTAGCCAAAAGTCAGAGCAGCACAAAATAGATGCATAGATATAAGTATTTAGAGGGCAGTTTCATGGGTATGATATCTATATATCATCTATATCACCTCTATTTATATCTCTATCTCTATCTAATCTATCTCCTCTCTCTTCTCTCTTCTTGCAAATGAATAAAAATTCCCATTTAGGAAAAAAGACAATATCCATTCTAATTTATGATCAGTAAGCAGAGTAAATGAAAGTTAATTTTCCACCTGTAAATTTTCCTCAATTTCATCAAAGCTTGAAATAAAGTAAGATGCAATCAATCCCTTGCTTATTTGTTTAGATATGCTAATCAACAATTTGAGCAGGTTTTAGCAGACTTCACTTGGCACTTGCAACACCCTTAGAGAGCCTGGAGCTGGAGCATTCTGAGAGTTCGTTCACTTTCTAGCAAACAGTTCTGGCTGTTGGATGAGATGTAAGCCGGAATTGTCAGTGGAGTAGTCGAGTGATCCTCACAGCCTCATGGCTTCATTACTTTTCTATCACTGCTGTGAAAAAGTACCATAATTAATAAGGGAATAATGTGTTGATGTCTCCACTTCCCCTATTTCCCTCTTCCCTGTCCCCAATCAGTTGGATATCCTCCTCCATGGGCAGTCTGTATCAGTCCATGGGGTAGGGGGTTGTGAACAGCCTAGGAGTCAACCTGATTCCGCCCCCCCTTTGCATGTTGTTACTGAGGTGGATAATAATATAAAATTTTTTTTAAAATTTAAAAAACGAGACATAGCTTACTTACCATTACAAATTTTAAGAAACTACTGATAATTAAATTTTATGCTACTTAAGACCAATTTCTGGGGGCTAAGGTTGTACTTTATAACTAAACAGCATAGCATGTGAGAAGCCCTCCTGTATTAGCTCCCCAGCACCAGAAAATAATAATAAAAATTTGCAGAAGCCACTGAAAGTTCTGTTGCATAGAACCACCCAACTTCCTTCCTATCTCAAAACTTTTCATGAAATTGAACTACCCTAATTCTGTATGATTAACGACAATAAATTCATCTTTCAATGTGAAAAAAGTACCAAAAATGTAATTTTAAACAACTGAAATCTATATAAATAGGCCAAAATTCCAACATAGGTCTCATTGGGTTAAACTCCAGTGGCCACCAGGCTTTATTTCTTTCTAAGTGAAGTCCCCATGGGAGAATCTGTTTCCTTTTCTGGATTTCTACACTGCCCGTATCATTGGCTCAGAGTCCCCTGCATCCTACATTTGCTTCTCTGCTCTTTCCACCCTGCCATGCCTACTTCTGGCTCTAACCATCCATCTCTCTTCCATTGTTAAAAAATTTTGCGATTACAGACGGACAACCCATGATGTAATGTCCCCATCTCAAGGACTTTAATTACATGTGCCAAGTCTCTTTATCCCACATAAAGTAAGGTATTCATTCACAGGTCCCAGGGATTAGAACATTGATATCTTTGGAGAGCCATTATTTTCCCTTGCTTGGTGATCACGTTGTAAGGATGAGCCTCCTGAGAGAGCAAGCCAGATGATAGCTCACTTCTCATGACCCAGCCCCCAACGTTGTACAACACTGCTCATGCCACATTGCTATCTGTAATGCCGTTCATAATGTCCACAAGGTTTTAGAGTGAGAACAGCAATATGGCTCTACCCAGTTTTGTGAAATGAAAACTCCTGTAAATAATGTAATGCATGAAAACATCAGGTCTAGTATCCAAATGCCTGTGGGGTAATTCTGGCTTTTCTATTTAGTATAGACCTGTGCCCTTGAGAAAAGCATCCTTTTTGATTTCTATATATGAATGAGGGTAGGAATAACACCTTCCCAAAGAGATTGAATGAGATAATCTATTAAAATACTTAGCATAAATTTTGACTCAAAGTAAGAACTTGAGGCTGGGGAGATGAGTTAGTGGTCAGGGCACTTGATGTGTAAGCACAAGGGCCTGAGAAGTCTGAGACCCTCCAGTTCTATTCCTTATTATCCATGTTCAAAGCTGAGCATGGGCAAACATTTCTGTAACCCCAGTTCTATGGGAAGTGCAGACTTCAGAATCTCTATGGCTTACTACCAAAACAATGGGAAAAACAGAAAGAAACAGATATATGAGCAAAATAGACCAGGATTCTTGCCATTCTTCTCTGACCTCCATGGGTGTGCAAAGGGTACACATACCTGAACACACATGTGCATAATTTATAGATATTGTTTCATACACCACATATAATCTATATGTACACTCACACACACACATGTATACATACACACCAACTCAATAAATTTTGCTACTTATCAGCTGTATTAATTTAGGCAAATTCCTCAAACACTCTCAAACTTGCTTATATGTAAAATAGTAGAGAATATTTTAGAGATTAAGCAAGTTTTAGTTGGTGAGTCGTAAACATTCAATAAATATTATACATATAATCATAACTACATATAACTACATATATAATTATAATACTTAATGGATTATTGTTAATCACTACTGAAAGAAAACTATTTCATATTATAAAAGAATTAAAACTATGTCCATATGTGCAAACCTATGAAAAAAATTTTAAATTATTTGTTAAGTTTAAGCTTTCATTAGGTTTTTCAACTTTGTACCACAATGAAAATTTTTAACAGATTAGTATTGTCAATTCAAAAGCAGATAAAAAAATGTATGCACTGATTTATCATAGAAAGGATGACATGTGGAATTCCTGAATCTGATTTGGACAGAAATTCTTACAAAGAAATGAAGCACTAAAGAAAAAAGGAAAAAAATGGTCACTGTGGGGCTTTGATGTTTGCTAATCCAGTCCAGCATGTAGATATAGTCGTATCTAAGCTCACTGATCCCATCCAAGACTGCTTGGAGCAATGCCTTAATTACGTTCTGATTAGAAGGGCACTGCTGAGAAACAGATTCCAAATTAAGTCATTTTTTGTTCTTCAGCAAGTTCTTCTAGTCCTGGTATGTACAGTGTGTATAAACCTATGAAATAAAATATATATTCTCATTTAAGCTTCCAAATACCTTCTCTTAATAAGGCAGAAAGTTCTTTTTCAAAATCAATTGTATATGTTGAACAAGAGCCAGAGTTGGCAGATGCGCACAGCTCCTCCTCCCAGACTGGGATCCTAGTGCTGGGATGTTACAAGCAAAGCCACATCCAGGCAGGGTTGGCCCCACCGGCATGGACAGTGCAGGGGTTTAGAGCTCTGACCCGGAGGGAGTGGGGCTCCGGGATCATGATCTATAATTGCTGTATCAAAAATATCAGTATATATCTTTGAGTTTGAATCTTGCAAATGAAATCTGATGACAAAATGGAGTTTAGAGGACCATGTGCCTTGGAGCCTAAGCTAATGTGCACATCACTACCTATTTCTTTGGGTTGGGTGCCAGCATCAGATCACCTCTTCTGTCCTTGAGACCCCACAGTTTTCCTTCCCCATTTCCAAATCACTACCACTTCCGAGGGCTGCTGGTGGGCCATGGACAGGGTAAGCCTACACACTACACATGTTCAGGGAAGATTTTGTGGCAGAGTTAACAGCACCACAAAGCATTGGAGGGGGAAGTTCAGGAGATAGGCATATCACCCATTCGTGATCAATGTACTGAAGTTAGAATCCTTCAGGGTCACCATTCATCATGGCATGGGTGACATATGTACAAACAGGAAACAGACAAGTTGATCTGGTGGCTCAAATGTCCCTGAGATCTCTACTCACCTGGGCATATTCATATGCCAGAGGGAGTTTGACATTAAAAAGTTAATATGAAACATCAAGGATATCTTAGAAGAAAACAAAAAGGTTGATATTGTGGGTCTGTTAGGGATACTTTCTTCCTTCAGTTTGAACAGATTTTCATCTTGCACTGGGCTCTGCACATTGTGAAGTTACTTTCTTTAAACAAAAGGTAAATGTTCCTAAATTGTTTTCAACTTGAAGTAGTGGTAGAAGTGAATTAAGCCTACCATGGATGAGGAAATTCCGCTGCTCCAAGCAGCAAATCCAAAGGCGAATCAAATAGGACTTCAGTACTGATCCCAACTCATTCTCTCAAACAGCCTTTCAGTTGGCAAGAGGCCCACAAGTCTCCAATTAAATGTTCATTCCCATTTGTTTCTGTGGTTGGTTCTTGGCACTTCTATTAACTCAAAGCAGACTTGTAATTGGTTAAAACTACAAAATGATTTTATGGATATTTAAGATCACTGTTTACTTTTGTCTGATTCTTTTTCATTTTTAATAGCTGTTCTCTGTCTTGTTACAACAGTGATAATAATTTAGCACATTTTACATGTAGCTAAAGTAGTTTAATTTGAGGGAATCCACAAAGTAACCCCAGATATGCTGTTCTTCTTCCACTGAGAGCTTGGGCCTCCATAATAAAGAGGTGCCTCTATGTAGCATGAAAAGCCTCCTTCTTATAGTTTTGAAGGACAGAATGTAACATGAACTGACCATCTATAGGATTTTCAAGGCATTACCTCAGATCCAGCTACATAGTACATACATTTCTCCTGCATAAAGAATTTTGTCCTGGTTGCTTTCACATACTCAAAGCTGGCTTCTCACAAGTCAATAATTACTATGAGATGTTAAAGAGTATTCCAGCCACTCATAATTTGTTAAGTATTAATGAAGTTTTACTTATTAAAATACAGATATTATTTTATTTTTCTTTATTTCTGAATCACCAGCCACATGATTCAGAGAGTTATAAAAATTCACACTTTAACTAAAAGTATTATAGCCTCTTTATTAAACCACAAATTTTATTTTTAATAACCAATGGATAATAGCAATAGGGATGATTTGTTTGTTTTAGCTAGCTTTCTTTTTCTTTTATTAAATATGTATATCTGAGTTTGGGGGGAGAGGGAGAGATTGTGTGCCTGTTTTTTTTTTTTAATGTGGTTAGTGAGGAAGCAAGCACCTTTAACCACTGTGCAATATCCCCAACCAGCAATGGTGATGTTAGTTATCAAGTAACTAGAACACTGCAGGGGCAAAAATGTCTAAAATTTGCTAACAGTTTAAGCATGAAGAATAAGAAAACAAGTAAGACACATACATGTTTGGCTTGAGCAGCTAAGTTAATGACAGTGGTTTACTTGATTTAGAGTAGGGGTAAATAAAAAAAATTTCATGTCAGATTTAATAAACTTGAGAATGTTTTAAGTATGTAGAAAAATCAGAATGTCATTAAGCCTAGAAACCTGGAGAAGCCAGGTATGATGGCACATGTCTTTAATGCCAGCACTAGGAAGGCTTAAGTTAGGATTGTCAAAAATTCAAGGGCTGCCAGGGCTAGAGTGTGACACTTTTCCAGAAAGAAGAAAGCAAGCAAGCAAGCAAGCAAGCAAGCAAGCAAGCAAGCAAGCAAGCAAGAAAGAAAGAAAGAAAGGAAGGAAGGAAGGAAGGAAGGAAGGAAGGAAAGAAAGAAAGGAAGAAAGGAAGGAAGGAAGAAAGGAAGGAAAGAAAAACGAAAGAAAAAGAGAAGGAAGGAAAAGAGAAGAGAAAGAATAGAAGAGAAATAAAGAGAGAAATAGAAAGAGAAAGAAAGACAGAAATAGAGAAAGAGAAAGAAAGAAAAGGAAGGGAAGGGAAGGGCAGGAAAGGAAGAAAAACTTGGATCAAAGTGGAAAGAAAATGCTGCCATCGGCTACATAAATATGAGAGCTCAGAGCCTACAGGCTTTAGGTAAGGTCATAAAAGTGAATGCAACCCACAGTTATGGATCACTAGGAAAGAGCAGTAGGTCTGGATCACCACTATGAGGCTTCTGAAAACAGGAGATCTAGCAAAGGTTACTTTCAATTCTTCTCAGGTGTCATGGTTTGATCCAGGTGTCCCCACAAACAAATGAATGTGTTCTGATAGATCAATCCTCAGCTGATGGCAATTCGGGAATAAGAACCTCACTAGAGCTGTGTTGTTGGGATGGGCTTTTGGGGTTATAAGCCAGCTTCCCCTTGCCAGTGTTTGGCACACCTTCCTGCCGCTGTTTGCGGTGCTGTGGCAGAGGTGATGTCCAGCCCTCTGCTCATGCCATCGTTTTCCCTGCCAGAATGGAGTCTCCCTTGGAGTCCGTAAGCCAAATAAACCCATTCCTCCACAAGCCGCTTTTGTTTGGGTTCTTCCTGTGCAGCAACTAGAAAGCTGACTGCAACATCAGGGAAGTGTCCTCCCTCCCAACAGAAGAGGGTGGTGCAAAGAGGATTTGTTCAACTGTGTCCGACCTGGCCAGCCACCATGGAAGCAGAGGGAGGGAAAAGATCTGGGGATTAGGTTTATGGCAATCAGTGCTGACTCCTAGCAGAGAAATGTTGGTGTGATGATAGAAAAGAAAGTCAGAATGGTTGAGAACAAGGGACTCACACATTTTCATAAATAAATAATATGAAGGGAGCAAAGAAGCTAACGCTGAGAACTCTCCACCTGAAATGCTTACTTGGTCTAGTGGCTATCATAGAAGACTACTCAAAAATATTTTTTGAACAAACAAGGAATTATTTATTCTTAGGAATCAAATTTAAAAATTATAAATTTAGAGGATAGAGTAAAAGCTAAAAGACAATATGACTATTTAGGTTTAGGGATCCTTGAGGAAAACCTCTAAGTGACGCTCAGAACTCCAACATTCCCACCATTTGTTTGTCATGGAACAGATGAGCCTCACAGCACACAGGTCAGGCATGTCAAGGTTGTCGTGACCTTTTCTGAAAAGCACATTGGCTGTCAGGATCCAGGGAGAATGTTAGCCATCATCACACCTGCCTCCAGCACCTCTGCTTGGATATCCTGTTTTACTGGCTCTCTTGCAAGTGCAGAGTTCAATGAAGAAGGAGAAACTTCCCTTTGTATTCCAAATATAATCAAAGGAAATTCTAATTGGACTTCACTTTGGACTCCAAATTAGTGCCCCCAGAGGACTAATAACAGAAAGTGGGGAAGTCAGAATATTATCCTCCCCTCACCCAAGTTAGATGAATCCTAAGAGTAGCTTCTCTATCTCCCTCGATGCCTCACTAAGTCCCAGAGTGATCAGTAGCAGCTACAGAGTGAGAACCATTCAGAAAATGACAATCATTTCCTCTAGGAGGCTGGAAATGCCCAAATGGACTCGGATGAGTTGGAAGGATGATTTCCATTCATGTGTGGAGTCAGCACTAGGGGCATTTTTCAGGGGTAGGAACAGCTGCTTGGCAGCTAGCTTCCCTGTGGACTCCGCCTGTTCCCCAAGGTAAGAGGAAGATGATATATAACATTACATGTCCCTAGGTCTGC
>PVHP010050658.1:0-11732 GCA_004024765.1 Zapus hudsonius
TGGAGTTATCATCCACTCGACCCTTCCCTTTTCACACACACACACACACACACACACACACACACACACACACGCACGCACGCACGCACACTCACTCTTTACCAGATCTCTTGCTACTGTAGAGAAGTCAGCTATTGCTCCATGTATCATTCTCTTTAGACGTCTGTCCTTTGCTCTGACGGCTTCAGCATCTTCTGTCTCTGTCTTGTGTGGTCAAGCTGCAATGTACGCAGGGTGGGTTTCTTTTTAGCTATGGGCTTGAAATGATTATGACCACTTGTTAATTTACCCCACCCTCCATTAGTTCTTGTACTCCAAGACTCCCCTTCACAGATTCTCTCTCCTTCAGGCTACAATTTCTCCCTTTCTCCCTCTCCTCTCCTCTCTTCTCCTCTCCCCTCACCCCTCCTCTCCTATCCTCTCCCCTTACCTGTCCCCTCCTCTCCTTTTTGTCCTCCCCTCCCCTCCTCTCCTCTCCTCTCGCCCCTCCTCGCCTCTCCTCTTCTCTCCCCTCCTCTCCTCTCCTCCTCTTCCCTCCCCTCCTCTCCTCTCTTCTCTCCCCTCCCCTCTTCTCCTCTCCTCTCCCCTCTTCTCTCCTCTCTTCTCCTCTCCCCTGCCCTCTTCTCTTCACTTCTCTTCCCTTCTCTTCTCTTTTCCTTTTTCTCCCCGTGTGTGTGTGTGTGTGTGTGTGTGTGTGTGTGTGTGTGTGTGTGTGTGTGTTGGAGGCTGGCCCCCTGAGTGTTGGAACTTCCAGTGTGTTCCACCATGCCCAGCTAGAATCCATGTTTTGAAAAGCTACCTTGGAGATTCTAATCATCTATGAAGTTTGAGGACATGGATCTGGAAGAGTTGAGGAAAACAAGACTGGACTAGTGTCTTTTCCGTCTCGGGAAGGATGGAGAGAAGGGAACGCCTAGCTTGTCTCACCTCCCTCTAGCTGCCCGTGAGCAGGCACTCAGGCAAGCCGAGATTATGTGTCCTGGAGGAACTCCATTCATGACGTTCAGCCATAGGTCAACTGCAGGGTCTTTGCATTGCTGGCTTTATTCAAGTTCCTGCCTCCTTCCAACTGGGAGCCTCCTTGGTGCAAAGCCACATCTGACCTGCTTCGTGTCCTGATGCAGCTGAAACGCAGTCATGGTGGATGCTTCTGGACTCTTCCATTTTTAGAAAGGCAAATGGCTTTGGATACAGGATGAGGACATGTGTAAACGTCTACAGCCAGCTCTAAGAGCACAAGGGTGGCTCAAGGCTCCCTCTTGGGACTAAAGGATCACTTCTGACAAGAGGAAGATGTGTTTTTCTGACAATGGATGCATTGTGGTGAAAAACAAGACTCTTTGGAGAAAGGTTAATATGTTTCTAGGAGCCTACTCCACTTCATGGGAGTCTGAGGAAATTCCACAAACAGAACAAACAGTAACTCAATTGTTTCCTGGGGGCATCTGTCTCTCAGTGGAACAGAACATGTTTCACGGGTCTATAAGCAAAGTGCTGGTCAGAAAAGCTCGGCTCTGTCAATATTGACCTAGAGAGATGGCAGCTTGTTCCTCTGGCATGACCTCAGTGATAGTTCCTTAAATAATAATTCACAGAAGTGGGTGCTGAACACTTCGGTGCTAACTCTAGACAACACAGCACTTCTTTTACCTTCTTCCTACCCCGTCCCCACTCACACCTCGAATAAAGTCTCCTTGTTGCACTCGGACGGGTGTCACAGTACATTCTTGAGCAGGTCCACACAGAGGATTCCAGGACAAACACAGGAGCTACAAGCACCATAAGACCCTCTTCCTAAGTCACACGGCATCACGGTTGTCACATCCTATTGCCTGTGAGTGGCTTCAAGTTCACCCCAGACTCAGCCAATCAAAGCAAGGCATCGCGAGGAATCGGCAGCCACACTTCACCTGCCACAAATCTTCAAAAGTTGCCTGTTCTGGGCTGGAGAGATGGCTCAGCAGTTAAGGCACTTGCCTCCAGTGCCTAAGTCCCCCAGTTCAATTCCCCAATACCCACATAAGCCAGACCCACAAGGTGGTGGCCCTGGTGATCTCTCTCTCTCTCTCTCTCTCTCTCTCTCTCTCTCTCTCTCTCTGCTTGAAAATGAATAAATATTTTAAAAAGTTGCCTATTTTTTTTAACAATTTTCTGATTTTATCTTATCGTCTTTTTAAACATTTTTATTTGCAAGCAGAGAGATACAGAGAGGGAGGGAGGAAGGGAGGGAGAGAAAGAGAGAGAGAGAAAGAGAGAGAGAGAATATGAGCACACCAGGGCCTCCAGCCACTGCAAATGAACTCGACACATGCGCCACTTTATGCATCTGGCTTTATGTGGCTGCTGGGGAATCGAACTCAGGCAAGTGCATTAACTGTTGAGTCATCTCTCCAGCCCTATGGCTTCTGATTTTGTGAGAAAGGCTTTAATAAGGCTCTGGAGATGGCTCAGTGTTATACAAACTGGATGACTAGAGTTTGAACCCTAGAAACCATGGGAAGTCAGATGTGGCTGCTCGTGTATCTGTGTCTATGACAAGAGACAGAGAGAGGAGAATCTGAATCTCACGGGCCAGTTAGTCGGGCTGCAAACAGGAGAGAGCCTGTCTCAAGGTGAAAAATGAGGACCAATACCCAAGGTTGTCTTCTGACCCCCTCCCCACACAAACACAAAGGCTTTAGCCATTTTAATTATGTTCATTATTCTTAGAAACAGAGCAATTCTTCCTCTATTTTCAGTTTTTTCTTCATCTCCTATATTTCTATTCTTATAAAACTTTGTAATTTGTGATTTTATTGCTTTTAAAAATAATTGTTGCCAGGCATGGTGGTGCATGCCTTTAATCCCAGCATTTGGGAGGCAGAAGTAGGAAGATCACTGTGAGTTCGAGTCCAGCCTGGGCCTACAGAGTGAGTTCCAGGTCAGCCTGGACTGACTCAAGACCCCACCTCAAACAAACAAATGAACAAAAACTGTCATGGGTTTCCTTTTCTTTTATTAATTCTTTTTTTTTTCTCTTTGAAGTAGGGTCTTACTCTATCTTAGGCTGTCCTGGAACTCACTCTGAACCCTGGGCTGGCCTTGAACTCATATTAATCCTCCTAGCTCCTGAGTGCTGGGATTAAAGGCAGGAGGCACCTTCTTCTCCTTCATTTTTGTCTATTTTCTAGACAAGAGCTCATGTAGCCCAGGCTAACCTCAAACTCACTGTGTAGTAGAGGATTACTTTAAACTTCTGATATTGCCACCTCCTAACTGATAGAACTCCATGTATATGCCACAAAACTCAGCTCTTCCTTGCCCTTATCTATCTATCTATCTATCTATCATCTATCTATCTGCAGTACTGAGGATGGAACCAAGGGTCTTGCGCACACTAGGCAAGCATTCTAACACGATCTTTATCCTCAGCCTTGGGTCATGGGCTCCTATATTACTTGCCATGAATGAGGGTTATAATGCAATTCCCAAGCTAAGATACCAGGAAAACACACATTTTCTCTATGAAAGAATCAAGCCAGGTGTAGTGGTGCATGCCTTTAATCCCAGCACTGAAGAGGCAGAGTTAGGAGGATCACTGTGAGTTTGAGTCCAGCCTGGGACAACAGAGAGAGTTCCAGGTCAGCCTGGGCTAGTGCAAGACCCTACCTCAGAAAAACAGGGGGAAAATCAAATTATAAAATTGGAGGTACACTGATGGTGGTGCATCAGCCTTTCCCCTCTTATCTTTCCGTGTTCTCCTGCACACTCCTCAGTGTTAGGGACTTAAAGTCCCTCTTGGGCTCCTGCTCCAAGGAAAAGGGTACAGTCTGCTGTGTCCAGACCTTAGCTAAAGGATGCAACTGACCTTTTTCTGTAAATGTGATGAGCCCAGCTCGTTGCAACCATGAATGTAAGTATGAGCCAAAGGTCCAGAGAAACAAGTCCCCCTCACTGCCTGCCACCATCCTCGAAGCCTCCTCTGGGCTCCTGACGGGAGCCAGCAGTGAGTGTGGTCTCTAGCTAGTTATGCTTATTGCAGCCAGAGGGAGACGATTTCTTAGTATTCGCTTGTTAAAAGAAACTGTCACCGTGCTAGGGCACTAGCAGGACAGTGTGTCTCATGGACACTGGAACCGTCTCTAGGCAGGTTGGTCTTTTCCCAGAAACCTTAGCATCACACTCATGGCTCTAAGCAGATTCCGCTGTTCTGATGGCACACTGCCGTCCTGTCCCTAAAGGATGGTTTCTATCTCTAAGTCCCTATGGAGTTCTTGTTCTTGGTCAGAAAGCTTTATCCTTAAAGGGCCAGATGGTAAATAGCTCGATTTTCTGGACCCATCTGGTCTGTGTCCCACTATGAATAGGAAAAGACAAAGCAGTAGTCATTGTCTGTTGGGTTCAATTTGGTCTCTAACCAATGGTTTACCAAACATCGGTGGAGACCGTTTTCACTTTTGCCAATTATTTAGAGGGAAAACCTCATAGTTTTTCTGTAAATCAGGTGTTCACTAATGATCCTACCGTTTCAGGAAAAGGGCTGGGCCTTGTTGTCTATGAACGGATATGGAGAGGGATAGGCCTTCCTGGTAGAACGAGCTCAGTTTTACCATCTGTGAACTAAAAGTTTGAGTGCTTCCAGTTAAGAGTTTGGAGGAAAAAAAATTGTCTTCATTCTCAGGTTCCAAATGAAGGAACTTGTTTGTATCCGTTGATTTTTTGTTTGTTTGTCATTACAGTGAAATACCTGTTTTATGAAGAAAATTAGTCAATTTTAAAGAATATTTCTATTTATTTACAAAAAGAGAGAGAGGACTGGGGGGAGGCATGACAGGGCCTCTTGCCTCTGCAAATAAACTCCAGATTCATTTGCCTCTTTGTGCATCTGGCTTTACATGGATACTGGGACTGGCAGGCTTTCAAAGCAAACACTTTTAACTACTGAGCCATCTCCACAGCCCCAGAAAACAGATTGACTCAAATGTGCAAGGTTGGAAATCCAAACAGCCTGGCCCAGGCTCTGGAGAAGACCTTCCTCCCTTAGGTGAGCACATCACGGAGGGAGGGCTGTGTAGCTCCGGGACTCTGTGGTCTCTCTTCCTCACCTTAGGAAGTCACCAACATTCAATCATGGGGCTCCTCCCAAATGACCAACAGTTGTCAAAGGGCTCACCTCAAAAACCGTAGTTGAATTAAATTTCTACCCTTGATGCCCTTACGTGAGGTTTGGGGGACACCTATCTTCAAACTATAGTATCTGTCAATTCAAATAACTTGCCAAGTTCAGGTAGCCACTCAGAGCAAATATTACCTTCCTGTTCTCAAATGCCAGGTGCAGCTTATGGCCAGTGCCCAGGAGCTCTTGCTGCTCCATCAGCAAGGACACCAACACTCAGTGGCTCTAGCAGCAAAGACCGGCCAGCTTTCAGAGCAGAGAGCCAGACCACACTGGAGGCAGGTGGTACAGCTGCTGGCAAGCAGAGCTGTCTCGATGGCCCAGCGTCCCGTTGGGTACCTTCCACACTGGAGAAGAAAAGCCAAGTCACTTGTGGGCCCCACCAACCAACTGGCACAGCCCCTGTGTCAGCACAGGGACAGGTGTCATGGCCTCCGCAGGGCTCTGTAGACATGGTTCTCCCCTCTCTTCCCCTGCTTCCATCCACTGTGCAACCTGAGAAGTCAGGAGGAACTTCCTGCACTGAGCTTTTAATCTTGGTGGTTTTAAGAGTGGACACCAGAATGCTTTCTCTAGGTGTCCACAAAAATCCAAGCTTAACAGTCCTGGCACCCCCCTCCCCTTCGCCCGACCCCAGCTCCCTTGACTGGACGCAAAAGAAGATGATGTCTGGCCATGGAAAGTCCAAACCCCTTGTAGCTGCTTAGCTGACCTCTCCCAGTGAGGAGTTGTGAGCTAATCAGTGTCCTTCCTCTGTGTGTGGCTGGTGGCTCTTCCCCCACCCCCACCCCTGCCCTGGGGGGAGGGGCTCTCCTGGATTAGACACAGTTCCCTCCTCCACTCCTCAGTACCAACTCTCAGAAGACTGGGCTCTGATCATAGCGTATCTTTGGTGCCTGCACACAAGCAGAAGACAGGATGCCTTAGAAGACAGACCTGCCCAAGCACATCTGTTACTTCCAACTGCTTCAGCTCATGCATCTCAGAGGCCTGAACCTGGACTTGGGGGAGGGCTATGGTAGCAAGGTGCTTACATCATGGTTTGGGCAACAGACTGTCTAGGCTGGGTGGTCCTGGGTAAGTGTTGGGACTTCTTTGAGTCTTTAAAGTGGAGATTGGATAAGCCAGAACACACATAAGGTGTCTGGTAGAGCCAAAGTACACACATTTTCTATTCTTATCATTTCCACGCTTTGGGGGGGATTTTCAGAAGGCCATTGGCTGACATTGACCATTGGCACTCTGTGTCTCTGAATGACCTAACACAGGTCATATTGGTAAAAGCAGCATCTCCTGTCAGCTTCTGGTCTCTCCACCCAGACAATGTGGACAGACAGTAACGGTGGTGGCTGGAATGTAAATGGCCCCATAGACTCGGGTATTTTTGATTAAGCTCTGCTGCTGGAGGAAGGGTGTCACTGGAAGGCGATCTTGAGGCCAGCCCTAAGATGTGTACTCAGAGCCAGCTTGAACTCTGGCTGTTGGTGTGGTCTCTCCACTGTGGATATATGATGGACTGAGCCAGCTTTCTCTGCCACGACGAAGCTTCCCCTGGAATCTGTAAGCCTGAGATAAATCCTTCCCTCTCATAAGCTGCTTCTGGTCCAGTGTTTATCCCAGCAACCAGAAGGTAACTGCCACACTAGCAAAGGGTGGATACAGAAGGTGATCCAGGCTGAAGAGATGGCTCAGTGGCCTTCCTGCCCAAGCACAAGGGCCTGAGGGAGCCTGAGACCACCAGAGTTCTATGTCCAAATCCCATGTAAACAGCTGGGTGTGCCCATGTCCACCTGTAACCCCAGAAGTGCTTTGTGTGTTTCAGAACCAGTAAAGAGATTCCAGCTCCAAACAAGCTTGATAGGAAGGTGGATAAAGTGGGGCACCCAGTGTTCGGCTCCGGCCGCTCTGAGCAGGCAGCCACGTGGGACAGCATTTTACACATGCAACCACAGGGGAACACAACTCAAAGCGTCAGTGACAGCTTGAACTCTCGGTGGTGGCAGGGAGACCACCTCGCCCTACCCCACCAGGAAGGGGTTGTAACTCTGGACCCTTGATGGGTTGTAGATGCCAGCCATGTGGGCTCCCATTGGGCGTTACAGCTCAAGCCATTGGAGGGTTTTGTGGGACCGGCCAAGAAGGGTCCGGTTAAAGCAGGAGCCAGAGTGGTGGGTCTTAGAGGCAGAAGCAGGTCCCTTCCTCTGGCAAGCAGAGCTCCTGGCCCTGAGGCAAGCCTCAGAAGTAGTAGGTCCTCTTCCTCCGAGGGGGAGCTGGGGCAAGTCTGACACCAGAGGCCATGTGCAAGGGTTTCTGTAGACACAGGCAAGCCATGATTGGCTAGGTGAGTGCAAATGAGGGAAAATTTCAAGGACCAATCAGGAGAGAGCCAACCAACCCCAGGAACTGGGAACCTAACAAAAGATGGTGGCTCCAGTTCCCTTTGTCACTGCAAAGCAGCATGAGGGCTTTTGAGCTCCACCTTCAGCTGCCTCCAAATCAATCACCGCTCAATATCCCTTGTCAATATCCTCCACTTACATCCAGTCCAACCATGAACCAGGCACAGCCCCAGCCCCTGGACTTGACTTCAAGGCCTTGCACAAATGGCATTTCCTCTGAGACTTCCAGGAAACCCCTAGAGAAAACTAACACCTACCTGTTTCATAGTGTTGCTTATCACAAGTGTGGGTCCCCAACCAGATAGTTGGGTTACCACACCTATGTCTGATGGAAGCTTCTCGAACTCTGACACCAGAGTTCAGAGGTGTCTGGTCCCATCAGCCTTGACGACAGCAGAGTCAAGTAGGGGAAACAATCTTGTGTCTGTCTGTTGCCATGAAATCACGCGGCCACAGCCAATGTTTGGACCTGCATTACCAGGACTTCCTCCTGGCACCTGCGAGGGGTACCTGGGGAGATGATGGGGGACACATAAGCCCCCTTACATCTGATGACCACACTGCTTTCAACTCTTCAACTCACGTGTCTTTGCTCATTCTTCCCTCAGGCCAGCATCTCTTTATATGACCCGGAATTCATGGCACACGGGTCTGGACACAAAATTCTAAGCCCTTCTTGTAAATTTCTCCTACTTTCTAGACGTGAGAGCAGCAGTCGGTGGAATTACCAAATCATACTTAAAAGGAAATGAGGGCTGGAGATGGCTCAGCAGTTAAAGGCACTTGCACGTAGTCTGATGGTCGGGGTTCAATTCCCCAGTGCCCACATAGAGCCAGATGCAAAAAGTGGTGCATGCATCTGGAGTTTGTTTGCAGTGGCAGGAGGCTCTGGTATGCCCATTTTCTCTCTTTCTCTAATAAATATTAAAAAAAAAAAAAAGAAAATAGGCTCCTTCAGTGCCGACCTGGTACCTCTTTTGTGAAACAGCAGCTGAGGAGACTCCGACACTCCCCATGGCCGAAGAAAACCCCAAGAAAGGAGTTAATTTGAAGGAGTTAACTTGAAGGTATGGGGCAGGATGGTTCTGGGGTGCAGTTTAAGATCAAGAGGTGCACATCACTCAGTAAACTACTGAAAGCTTATTAAGAACGACAGGGATTGATGAGGCAGATCAGATTCTGATTTGACCGGCAGCCAATCAATGAAACAGACACACCTGCACAGGTGGAAACGGAAGATGAAGGAACGATTGTGTTCTGGCAACAGACAGGTGGTGTCTACTAAAAAAGCAAACCTGCCACTTCATTCCGAAATTGTGTCACAGACCAAGAATACCTTCTCAATTACAAAGCCGCAATTTGGTTCCTGAGTTCTGTAGTATAGTTCTTTCCTCGTCCCCTTCCCCTTCCTTGATTGGACACAAACTGGTGGAGGCGTGCAAGCATACTGCGCTTTTCTTGCTTTTCAAATACCTAAACGGCCAATGTTTTGGTTGACACCGAATGGAGATATGGGGAAAGTACTGGTTCTGTGACAACATCCCCGTTAGCGTATCATTCTGCTCTTCTCATTCTAGTCCACTTATTTTAAAATAGGAAACAGTTTCTAGATCACGTGATTACCTGAAGGCTCTGATTATTCTAGCCTTTCAAAACAAAAAGGGTCAACATTCCACTTGTAAAATCATTTTATTGGTATAAATATACATATGAATAAAATACTTTCATCCTGTAATGTAAGTGGATATTTGAGATGTCTTTATAAAGAGTAATATTTTGATTTTTTTACAGGTGTCAAAGTATTCTCTTAAAATCACACGTTAAAATCTAATATGCAGACAGAAATTAATTAGAGGCCTTAAAAACATAAAAATGCATAAAACCTCATTGCAGCCTACTATACACAGGAACCTGGGCACACGGAGGATCAGCTCTGGGCCTCTCTCTGTCCCTGGCTTGTTAATGGTACGCGCAGGTCATCGACCGCGTTTTAAATGTACAATTCCACATCGGGAAGGAAGGAAGTTCCCCATGGGAGAATGTAAAATCCATACCCAAGATCTAAGA
The DNA here is from genome assembly GCA_004024765.1 of Zapus hudsonius. Lineage (NCBI taxonomy): Eukaryota > Metazoa > Chordata > Mammalia > Rodentia > Dipodidae > Zapus > Zapus hudsonius. Next base: position 9,622 of record PVHP010050658.1, read on the forward strand.
TATATAATTTATACAAATTATTTATTAGTGTGCTCTGTTAATATAATTACAATGTGCAATTGCATACATCAAGAATAAATTGCTCTATCAAGTCGTTTGCAGCTCTGACACAGACACACCCAAACAGCACCCCATGGCCTCGTGGACAGAGCGACCTGGGTGAGCCTGGATCCAGTTACTCCATCGCCAAGACCTCCTCGTGCAGGGCAAGGAGTAGCTGCCTCAGAGAATTTCAAGTAGGGCCCATGGACTTTCATCGAAGGCATGTGAAGGGATGCTTAGCGATCATAGGCAGAGGGTTAGAGGAAGGCCAACAATGTGCTTGGATAACCAGGAAGTGAAGGTTTTTATATTAAAAATAATAAAAGGAAGGGATGAGGAGAAGAGAGAGAAAGCACCAAGAGAGGTGGAGGAGACATGTCGCCCTTGTTTCGTCTGTGATGCTTGGAGAAAGCGCCGTGCGGGAAGCTTTGGGCACAGGGACAGTCACACGAAAATAAACTCTCTTTCCACCTCTTCTCCGGAGTCACTGGATTTGCTTCCTTGGCGGCCGTCTTTACTGGAGGTGGGATGCGAGTGTTCTGGAGTCTCCTGGGCCTGCTGACCCCAGCTTCGCCTTGAAACTGGAACCAGAGGGCAAGGACAGACAACAGTTTATTGACATGCAGTGACAAGAGGCCTGGCCCACCATGGGGTTCAGGGGCGATGACCCTGAGAAGTAGGGGTGGGGAGCAGACAGGATGGACTCTCAGAAACAAACTTGCTATTACGTTTAGACTCAAGACGGCACTTTTCAACACACTGACAAAGCCACAAGCAGGTGCAGAAACTCAACAAGACGGACAATGCCAGTCTATGGCGGGGCGAACCCCAAATAGACATGCTTGCACAGAACCCGAGTGAGGATGGCAGGCAAGCAGAGAGAAGCCAGGAGGGGTCCCAGAGGCTGCTCTGAGCCAGGTGACTTCTCAGCACACAGCACAGAGGACAGGGTGGACTGAGCATCATGAAGGTGCTGGCTGGGGTTGGTGACCCTCACGGTGGGTGGGAGCTGGGTATCAGAGAGACCTATGTGCATCTCAGGTCACCTCAGCTTCACTAGGGAAATGAGTTCTGTTCACTCTTCATTGCTGGGATTTCAAGTCTGTAAAGACACATTAGATCCTGCCTGGGGTACACCCAGCCCTCCAGGGGAAAGGGTCCCCGTCCCCACTCAATGTTCTGATTGAAGATCCAAGTGGATGGCACTGAGACGTCATCACGCAGTGAGGACAGAGCTTGGCTGGAACTCGTCTCTGCTATACCTTCATCGATTAGTTTATATATATATTTACATATATATATATATATATATATATATTTGTTTTTGTTTTTGTTTTTCGAGGTAGAGTCTCGCTCTAGCCCAGGCTGACCTGGAATTCACTGGAGTCTCAGGCTGGCCTCAAACTCACAGCGATTCTCCTACCTCTGCCACCTGTGTGCTGGGATTAAAGGCGTGCGCCACCACGCCCGGCTTAAAAATATTTTTATTTGAGACAGATAGAGAATGGGCATGCCAGGGCCTATGGCTACTGTAGATAAACTCCAGATGATGCACGTGGCACTCTGCATCTGGTACCAGAGAATCAAAACCAGGTCGTTAAGTCTTTGCTGGCAAGTGCCTTAACCACTGAGCCATCTCTCCATCTCCTCATCAATTCTTAACCAGCTGTGAATACAAGAGATAATGACAAGGACCGGAAGACATGTCCTTAAGACAGGATGTTACCCCCTCCTGTCAGGGAGGTTCTGTAAAACTTGGTCCTGGCATGTAAGCTCCAGCCTTCCTTTTCCCTTATTTATTTCCTGATATCTTTATTATTGAAAGCACACATTCTTTCCACCAGGATCCTGGTTTCTCTGCTGCTGTGTCAGGGGGGAAGGCTCAAGGCCATTAAGCCATTAAGGTCTATTAAATATTTACTCACATATCTATAGCTAAAAATAGCAAGCGCACACCCTTTGGGAAGTAGCTTAAAAAGTAGAGCTACTCCATCAGAGAAAGAAGAATCCAACCAGGAACTCAGAATTCAGTGCTGGAAAAGCCATGGGCATTATGGGATGCTTCTAAT
>PVHP010050659.1:0-11739 GCA_004024765.1 Zapus hudsonius
GACTCCTTCACCGTCCAGTACAAGGACAGGGACGGGCGGCCCCAGGTGGTGCGAGTCGATGGCCAGGAGAGGGAGGCCACCGTGGGGGACCTGGAGCCAGGACGCAAGTACAAGATGCACCTGTATGGACTCCGTGAGGGCCAGCGCGTGGGCCCCGTGTCCACCGTGGGCGTGACTGGTGAGTCCTCTCCTCCCCTCCCTCTCCCCTGTCTGGTGGGCATGTTGGGAGTCCTGTGGGATGTAGTCCACACTCTGGGCCAGCCTCACCCCTCGCAACCCTTGCTCTGTTGCAGCCGCCATGCCCACCCAGCCCCCCACGGAGCATCAGCTGGGGGAGCTGTCTTTGGCAGACGTGACCTCCAGCACTGCACGTCTGTCCTGGACGGTGGCCCAGGGCCTCTTCGACTCCTTCCTGGTCCAGTACAAGGATGCCCAGGGCCAGCCCCAGGTCGTGCCCGTGAGCAGAGACCTGAGGGAAGTCACCGTCACGGGTCTGGACCCCGCCCGCAAATACAAGTTCCTGCTCTTTGGGCTCCAGGGTGGAAAGCGCCACGGTCCGGTGTCCACGGAGGCCAAGACCCGTGAGTGGGGCCCAGCTCCTGGGCAGCCGTCGCCCCCTCCAGGCGCCTGCGGGAATTTCACCCCATTCCAGACCTGATTCTTTGGGACCCATTTCTGTTCTGAAGCCATCCAAATCCAGACCCCAAGGTCCCCTGTCCCCTCATTCCCTCCCTTCTTCCCCTCTGGGGACACTTGCTTTCTTTGCTGGGTCCTCGTTTATCCCTGCTCCTGGTCCTGTCACCTCCTCCAACGTCCACCCCAAAGCTGTCCCTCTCCACGCGTGACTGTCCCTCCCAGCAGCTCCCTCTCTTTTCAAGTCCCAGACACGAAGCCTCCTCCCCGCCTTGGGGAGCTGACAGTGAAGGACGTGACCCCTGACTCCGTGGACCTCTCGTGGACAGTCCCTGAGGGAGAATTCGACTCCTTCCTGGTCCAGTACAAGGACAAGAATGGGCAGCCCCAGGTGGTGCCCGTGACAGCCGACCTGCGTGAGGTCACCGTCCCTGGCCTCGAGCCCAATAAGAAGTACCGCTTTCTGCTCTATGGCCTGGCAGGCCGGAAGCGGCTGGGCCCCATCTCTGGAGAAGTCACCACCGGTGAGCCTGGGCCCTGCCCCCCACCTTTCCTGAGCTCCCAAGCCATGTCCCCAAGGCCTCAGGGGACGTTTACCCTGTCTTTAGCCTGGGCGTGATAGTTCTAGAATCAAAAGCAAGCCTCTGCCCTGGGCCACGGCCGGTTCCTGCCTTCACTGACTGGTGCTAAGGAAGGGCCTTGCCAAGCTGCCTGAGGGCCAGAGCCCATGCCCAGCTCTGGCCAGCCGTGGGCTTCCTCACCTGCGTGACGGTTACCACTGGCGCTTCATGGACCCATCCTCCTCCCAGCCCTGAGGCAAGAGGTGGAAAGTCGGGAAGGGCTTGGCTGCAAAATGACCATGGAAAATTCTAGTTTCCTTGTGCCCATGACTCAGTCCCCCCAGGAAGGGGTGGAGTGGATCACTGACCCTGATCCCACTCTCAGATCCATGAGTCACCCCCATTTTGACATCAGGGCCCGAGACCCTTAGGCTCCATAATTCTTCCCCCTAAATCCTTGTTTCTTTTTTTAAAAAAAATATTTTATTTATTCATTTTCAAGCAGAAAGAGGGGGTCTGGCTTATGTGGGTCCTGGGGAACTGAACCCGGGGCCTTAGGCACTGGAGGCAAGTGCCTTAACCACTGAGCAATTTCTCCAGCCCCTAAATCCTTATTTCTTGCAGGCTTGTCTGGCCCTCAGTGTCAAAAGGCACCCCCACGGGGCCTGGGGAAATGGCTCAGCGGTTAAGAGTGTTTGCCACACAAGAGTCAGAGAGGGACCGAGGTCACCTGAGTTCAATCTACAGCACCCACATAAAAGGCTGGGTGTGACCTCACACACCTGGGGGGATTCACAGATCTACCAGCCCGATGGGTGCGAACCTCTGTCTCAAGAAGTGACAGAGAAAACACCCACTGATCCCCTCTGGTCTCCTCATATGCAAATATGTGCACATACTATACCACACACACACCACACACACGCATGCACACACGTCATCCCCACAAGGACAAGTCGCTTCGATCATGCTCTCTGGTCCCCCACCTTGGCCTCTGGCTGCTTCTGCGTCCTGCTACCCTGGTCCAGAGGTGTTTGGTTCAGGGCCCATGGTGGATGGGAAGATCCTTCCGTTTAGAGGGGCCTGGGAAGCTTTCTGCCCAGCCGTGCCCAGAGGAAATGAGGGTCCTCTCTGAACCTGCAACCAGCCCCTTCTCAGGGTGACCGTCCCTGTATTTACTACACAAGGCCTCAGCTGGGAGGGAGCAGGGGAAGGAAAGGACCAGGCAGTGTCTTCAGCAAATCACCCTCATTCCTACAGGTCAGGACTGTCCTACAGAGGCGGTCTCTGAAGAGACCCTTTCCAGGACCCTCACAATGCCCAGGCGGGGTCAGGCAGCTCTTGGCTCATGACTGAGTGTCCCCCACTCTCTCCACAGCTCCCTTGGAAAGGACCCCACCACCCCGCCTCGGAGAGCTGGCTGTGACTAGAAAGACCTCCAACTCTCTGGAGCTTTCGTGGACGGTGGCCCAGGGCCCCTTTGACTCCTTCCTGATCCAGTACAGGGACAGAGACGGGCAGTCCCAAGCAGTGCCTGTGGCTGCAGACCAGCAGAAGGTCACCATAGAGGGCCTGGAGCCGGGCAAGAAATACAAGTTTCTGCTCTATGGTCTCTTTGGAGGAAAGCGCCTGGGTCCAGTCTCCACACTGGGAGTGACAGGTGAGGCTGAGGGGTCCTCTTTGTGCCTTCCCCTTAAAGACAAAGGCTCAGGCCACTGTGGGCAGGTGCTGCAGGCATGGCCATGGTTAGGGAAGGAGGGTTTGTGCCTCCTTAGGCTGTGGATCATAGCCAACAGTGGGAGCCAGCCCAGTAGGGCAGGAAAGGCCTGATAGGGCTCCTACTCTTCTTTATTCATTTTCAAGCAGAGAGATACAGAAAGAGAGAGAGGGAGAGAGAGACAGAGAGAACACCAGGGCACCACCTTGTGGGTCTGGCATATGTGGGTCCTGGGGAATTGAACCGGGGGGCCTTAGGCACTGGAGGCAAGTGCCTTAACTGCTGAGCCATCTTTCCAGCCCGGGTTCCTACTCTTCTGAACCCACTATGGCCCATCCATCATGCAGCCCCTCAGCTTTGACCTCCAGTGTGTGGGGGGGTGACCTTGTCTGCACAGGAGTAGATGTCAGAGGTGTCAAATGGAAAATCCCAGGGGAATCGCGCTGGGCAGAGGACATGGGTGGGAGGAAGGGAGCAGACTTCGCCTCCAGAGACCACTAACACCTACTACTACTTGCCAGGCGCCACCCTCAGCTGCTCCCAGAGGGAGCGCTGAGCACTGAGCGGGGTGGGGGTGAAGGTAGCACCTGAGGGACATTGCTTGATGGGACTTTGATGAGCCAGGGCCTGGGGGAAGGGTCCAGACACAGCCAGGAGCCAGGCAGGAGGCAGGCAGCCCTCAGAGTTGGGGCTCAGGAAGGTCCCAGGGGTGGCAAGACTCCCTGCCCAAGTGGAAGAACCCCTCCCCTGTCCCTTCTTTCCCTCCTCTGGGCTACTGTGCCAGGACCTGCAAAGTGTCACCAGCCTTGATGGAAAGGCCAGTGCACCTCCTCACAAGTCTGCCCTGGCTTCTCCCACGCAGCCCCAGAAGAGGACACCCCGGCCCCAGAGGATCCTGAGGCCACTGAAGCGCCCCGCCTGGGGATGTTGACTGTGACCGAGGCCACTCCGGACTCGCTGCGCCTCTCCTGGAGTGTGGCCCATGGAGCCTTTGACTCCTTTGTGGTCCAGTATCAGGACACAGAGGGTCAACCCCAGGCGCTGCTCGTGGATGGCGACCAGGACAAGGTCCTCGTCTCAGACCTGGAACCCAGCACGTCCTACAACTTCTTCCTCTATGGCCTTCGTGATGGGAAGCGCCACGGCCCCATCTCTGCGGAGGGTACCACAGGTACAGGCAGGTCTGGGCCAGCTCCGTCTGGGGTGGGAAGGGTACAAGGGGACCCCCAAAGTGACAGTCATGAGGAGAGCACGATGAAGCATCTGGGAGGAAGAAGTCCCTGTCTCTGTTCTGCCCCACTTGACTGAAGGATGGGGTGAGGGAAGCATCCCGCCCCGGGCCTCAGAGTTGGGGTGCATCTGTGTCCCAACCCTTCCCTCCACACAGGGCCAGCTCCTGCTGGTCTGACCCCAGGGGACCCAGGACCCCGCTTGTCCCAGCTGTCAGTGACCGACGTGACCACAAGCTCTCTGCGGCTCAACTGGGAGGCTCCACTTGGAGCTTTTGACTCCTTCCTCCTACGCTTCAGTGTCCCCCCGACATTAAGCACCCTGGAGCCACACGCGCGTCCCCTGCTCCAGCGAGAGCTGATGGTGCCGGGCACCCAGCGCTCAGCTGTGCTCCGGGAGCTGCACCCCGGGACCCTGTACAGCCTCACTCTGTATGGGCTGCGTGGGCCTCACAAGGCTGACAGCATCCAGGGCACTGCCCGCACCCTCAGCCCAGGTGAGGCCCCGCGTGGGGTGCCACGTGAGTGAGGGCTTTGAGCTTCACAGGGTGGGACCCAGCACTTAGAGGGGGGCGGTTGGTAAGTTGTCGGAGGGCTTGAAGGCGTCTCCACAGCGAGGAAAGGGGGGTGGGCACGTCTGTGGCCAGCACCTCCCTTCACTGTCACCTCCGCCCCCGCCTGTGTCCTTCTTGTCCCCAGTTCTGGAAAGTCCCCGTGACCTCCAGTTCAGCGACATTGGGGAGACCTCAGCCAAGGTCAACTGGTTGCCACCACTCTCCAGGGTGGACAGCTTCAAAGTTTCCTACCAGCTGGCCGACGGAGGTGACCACTTTCTGGGATGTCCTGCTGCCCCTCCCCCAGCATGCACTCCACCTGTCCTCAGGTCCCCTGGGTCACCTCCCAGCCCTCCCCCCTGTGCTTTCAGGAGAGCCGCAGAGCATACTGGTGGACGGGCGGACCCAGACTCAGGTCCTCCGGGGCCTGAGCCCAGACACTCGCTATGAGGTGACCGTGGTCTCCGTCAGAGGCTTTGAGGAGAGTGAACCTCTCACTGGCTTCCTCACCACAGGTGAGTGAGGACCACCCTTCCCCATGGGTGGGATTAGACAGGGAAGGGGGTCCCGGGCTGCCCTGGTGCTCCAGGGAGCCAGCAGCCTAAGTCAAGGGAGACTGGTGGGGACCCCTCTGACTACCTCCACTGGGCCAGTTCCCGACGGACCCACCAAGCTGCGTGCGCTGAACTTGACTGAGGAGTCTGCTCTTTTGCACTGGAAGCCCCCCCAGAACCCCGTGGACAAGTACAAGGTGCAGGTCGCAGCCCCCGGAGGTGAGTGGGGCAGAGCTTGGGCAGGGTGGGGAGAATAAGGGGGCTGGCACAGATGGACAGAGCAGGTCCTGACGCCCACCCCCATTCCCAGCCCCCCCTCTCCAGGCCTCTGCACCAGGCAGCGCTGTGGACTACCAGCTACATGACCTTGTCCCCCACACCAACTACACAGCCACCGTGCGTGGTCTGCGGGGTTCCAATGTCACCTCCCCCGCAAGTATCACCTTCAGCACAGGTGTGGCAGGAGATGGGGAGGGGAAGGTTGGAGGGTGCCAGGATGGGCCTCATCTCCATCGTGTCTTCCCACCTCCCTTCTTCAGGGCTGAAGGCCCCCCAGGACTTGGAGGTCAAGGAAGTAACTCCCCGCACGGCCTTGCTCACTTGGACGGAGCCTCAAGGCCCACCCACGGGCTACTTGCTCAGCTTCGACACTCCTGGGGGGCAGATCCAGGTACCACCTCCCCTCTGGTTGCCTCTGGCTCTCCTAGTGGGTCTCGCCCTTGCCCCGCTGACCTGTCCCTTGTCTGTCCCCAGGAGATACTGCTCCCAGCAGGGACCACCTCCCACCGGCTTCTCCGCCTCTTCCCGTCCACCTTCTACCGCGCCCAGCTCCAGGCAATGTGGGGCGAGGGCCTCACGCCACCAGTGCCCACCTCCTTCACCACCGGTACCCGGGGTTGGGGCCTGAGCCGGGGTGGCCATTGGGAGGCCGAGGTTTAGAGAAAGGACTGTCCCTCACCCTCCTCTCTGCAGGTAGCCTACGGGTCCCCTTCCCCCGGGACTGTGAGGAGGAGATGCAGAACGGAGCCATCACCTCGAGGACCACCACCATCTTCCTCGAGGGCAACCGGGAGCAGCCCCTGGATGTGTTCTGCGACATGGAGACAGATGGGGGCGGCTGGCTGGTGGGTGGTAGGGGAGTGGCCCAGGTTGTGGGGAGGACAGGGACCGATGCCCAGGCCCAGGCCACTGACACCCCTCTGCTTCCCAGGTGTTCCAGCGCCGCATGGACGGGCAGACAGACTTCTGGAGAGACTGGGAGGACTATGCCCATGGCTTTGGGAACATCTCCAGAGAGTTCTGGCTGGGTCCGTGCCTCATGGGGCTGGGAAGCCAGGGAGGGGTGACGGGGCCCTGTGGACACGGCCTCTGATGAGGCCTGCTTTGCTTTGCAGGCAATGAGGTCCTGCACAGCCTGACACAGGCCGGAGACTACTCCATGCGCGTGGACCTGCGGGCTGGAGACGAGGCTGTGTTCGCCCAGTACGACTCCTTCCGGGTCGACTCTGCAGCCCAGAACTATCGCCTCCACCTGGCAGGGTACCATGGCACCGCAGGTAAGGGTGGGCCTGCTGGGGGCTCTGTGGGGTGACCCTCACCTCTTCTTACCAACCCTCCCAGGGGACCCTGAGCTACCCATGGTGTGTGTGTGTTGTGGGGGGTGATCCTAACAGCTCCTTCCCTGTCCCATCAGGGGACCCTGAGCTACCCATGGTATGTGGGGGGGGGGTGGTCCTCACGGCTCCTTCTCTACCCTCTCAGGAGACTCTATGAGCTACCACAGTGGCAGTGTCTTTTCTGCCCGTGATCGAGACCCCAACAACTTGCTCATCTCCTGCGCTGTCTCCTACCGTGGGGCCTGGTGGTATAGAAACTGTCACTATGCCAACCTCAACGGGCTCTATGGGAGCACAGTGGACCACCAGGTGAGGGCTGCTGGGTGCCTTGTGACAGAATGACTGACTGAGCCAATGGGTGTCTCAGAGCCTCATCTTGAACCAGGGCAATAATGCCAAATTCGCCAAGATCCCTGCAAAGACGATTTATTGTTGGGTGCGAAAGGCTAGCTCAGGGTTAAGCCTCAGCCTTTTTTTTTTTTTTTTGTTTTTTGTTTTTTTTGTTTTTTTGTTTTTCCAGGTAGGGTCTCCCTCTAGCCCAGGCTGACCTGGAATTCACTATGTAGTCTCAGGCTGGCCTCAAACTCATGGCGATCTTCCTACTTCTGCCTCCCGAGTGCTGGGATTAAAGGAGTGTGCTACCACACCGGCAAGCCTCAGCCTTTTGAAGCTGGGGGTTAGGAAGTAATCAGGGGCGAGGTGGGTGGGTTTCTGGGTAGGAACCAATGAAGTGCCGGCCTTGACACTTTTAACTCCTTCCCCAGGGAGTGAGCTGGTACCACTGGAAGGGTTTCGAATTCTCAGTGCCCTTCACGGAAATGAAGATGAGACCCAGACGCCATCAGGCTTCCACTGGGGGCGGCTGAACTGCTACCCACCTCTCTCACGCCCCAGTATGACTGCTGAGCACTGAGCGGTGGCACCCAGAGGAGAGCCAGTGCGCCTCCACCACCCAGCCGGCTGAGGAAGCCTTTGCCGAGATCTCACAGCGCTGTTTACAGGGGGGAGGGAAGGGGCTGATACAGGAGCAATAAAGGAGAAACTGAGGCATGTGGCTGACAGCAGTCCTACCCCATCAAGGGCATGGCCCAGGTCTTGGGGTCCCCGGGCCCCGGGGCTGCAGCTGCACTTGGAAGGGCCACATCATGAGATTGACGCCGGAGGAGGGTTGGGGCTGCAGGAAGGGCAGGGGGCCCTCGAGGGGCAGCAGCGTGAAGGTCTGGAGCAGGTGAGCCAGCATCACGAACAGCTCCAGGCGCGCCAGCGGTTCTCCCAGGCACACCCGCGCCCCGCAGCCGAAGCTCAGCACTCTGGGGGTCTTGTTAGGCTCCAGGAAGCGGTCTGTGGGCGACAGCATGGAGGTTTGGTTGGAGCAGCCAGGGCACGGGCCGCCTCTGCCTCCATGCCCACCCAGCCCCTTCATACCGGGCCAGAACTCATGGGGCCGCTCCCAGATGGTCTCATCGAGGTTGGCACCTTGGAGGTTGGGGATGATGATCGTGTCCTCTGGGATGTCGTATCCGTTGATGCTGCAGGAGGGTGGAGTTAGAGGCTGTCCAGGATTCCAACAGGGCCTTCCTTGGCCCTAACCCAGGGAGTCACCTGCTAGTCCGGGTGGCACGGTGGGGTAAGGCCAAGGGTGCCACGGGCCGCAGGCGCAACACTTCGGCAATGGTGGCCCTGAGCAAAGGCAGCCGCCTGCGGTCCTTGTACAGGGCCACCAAGCTGGGGGCCCCGGTGCCCAGCTCGAGGTCTAGCTCTTCCTGCAGCCGCCGCTGTATCTGGGAGGCAGAGACAAGGGGGAGTGCGGGGCCGGCTCTGGCCGACCCACTCACTCCGCTGGGAGCACAGCCTTCCTTCAGGGCACACCTCAGGGTGGTGAAGCAAGAAAGCCACGGTCCACGAGAGGGTGGTCGCCGAGGTCTCAATCCCAGCGATGAAAAGGTCCACCATGGTCATGTGCACGTGCCCTTCACAGAGTTGGTGGAGACCCTTGCCCTCTCTCAGCCGCTCTACCCCTTGGAGCATATAATCCAACATGTCCTTCCACTGGCCTGTCACCTGGCTCTCCTGTGGGTGGCAGGAGGGGACGAGTGAGTGGGCTGAGAGCTGCCCAGCCGGGGTGCGGGGCCAGGCCCGGGGAGTCACCCCCACCTTGTGCCGCCTTAGCTCCTGCCCCACGATGTGGTCCCGTCTCTTCAGCAGCTTCTTCAGTTTCCAGAGACCTGGGTTGGGGAGGAACTGAGGCAGGAAGTGAGAGTCAGCCGCTGGGGGTGATGGGGGGTCGCTCCTCCACCTCCAGCTGTCTCCCCAGGACCCAGGGGAGTCCTTACCCTGAGAATGGGAAACATATCCAGAATTCTGATGGACCAGTGCTCCCAGGCTTTTACCAAGTCCTGGGCACAGCTGTGAATGTCATGCACCAAAGTGTCCCCCTGCCGTAAAAGGAATCATGCTTTCTGTTGAAAAGCAGCAGAAGGGGCTACAGAGAGGGTCCCGAAGGTCAGAGAGCTCCCCTGGGGGGCAGAAGGCCCTGGTGGGGGGGAGATCTCAAACCACCCGAGTTTTATTCCCCGGCATTCACGTAAACAGCTGGGCAGGCTACGCACACCTGTAGCCCAGGCCTGTGGGAAGCAAGAGACTTCTGGGGCCAAGAAAACAGCAAATTCCAGAAACAATGAGAGATTCCCGAGCAGGTGAATAATTGTTGGAGGGGAAGGGGACCTGACCTCCTTTGTGGTCTGTACACAAGCACAGGCAAGGGCAGCACACACACACACTCACACTCACACACACACACACACACACACACACACCCCGTAAAAAGGATGAGGACCAGAGAAGGGCTGAGGGTGGGCAACTCTGACCTTGTCTCCAAAGGTAAGATAACAAATGACCCTACAGGTGAAGAAAGAGAATTCCTCCTGAATGGCCACGGGGGCACCGGCCTGGGCTCTCAGACGCTGCGGACAAGGAACGGGGGCTGCTGGGGCTGTGGGGACAAAGGGTGGCTCTGTGAGAGGGAGGCTGAGCCCCGACGGAAACTTGGCCTCACCTCACAGAACTCCAGGGTCAGTTCCTCCACCAGGGCCTCCATGGAGTCTCGAACACCCAGCATCAGGGCTGAGCGAGTGAGTTTCTTCTGGGCCTTCCACAGCGGGGAGTAGTCCCCCAGTGACAGGTGCTGGCAGTGCTGAGACAGCAGGCCGTCTGCGGGAAGGATGGCGAGGTGCTAAGGGCCGACCTCCGTCTCCCCCACACCCTCCCGCCTTCGAGAAGTGCTCCCAGCCCTCACAGGACGGTGGCTGGGGTCGGCCAGCAAAGTCCACCCACTTCCGGACCATGGCCTCCTCGATGGTCCCAGCAGAGTTCAACACCACCACATCTGGGGGAGGACAGCGGTGTGAGCAGGAAGGCAGGCTGCCTGCCTCCGGGGATGGTGGCCAGAGAGGGCTCTCACCCTGCATCCCGAAGCGGACCCTGTAGATGGGCCCGAGTTTCTGAGTGAGGCTGTGCAGATAGATGGGCAGGTTGGGCTGCAGAAGGTTCAGGAAGCCCGGGGCAAGAGGCGGGAGGTGGAGGTTCCAGAGCCTCCACCGGTGCCACAGCAAGCAGGTGACAGCTAGAAGCAGCAGAGACGACAGCCCAAGGAGCAGCATGGCGAGAGCCGTGCAGGGCACTGGACGGCCACTTATAGCTCTCGGGCCCCAGCCGTCCAAGCCACTGTCCAGGCTGCTGGGCCCCTTCCCGTGGTCCCATGCGTGAAGGGGTACTTTTCCATCTTGGCACGACTTACACAGGCCTTGTGGCATCGACACATCAAAGGTGGAGCTATCCATCAAGAAGAAAGACGCCCTGACCTTCTTGCATGGGCATCGGCCTTCCAAAGCTGCGTCAGCCATGTGGGCCAAGCTGTTGCTCCCATGGCCTGTTTCTCTCTGACATGCCCTACGAGCTTAGTGGTAATCCCCGCCCCCAACACGCACACACACACACACACACACTAGGATTGCCTGAGGAACAGAAGGAAATATTGATGATTTGGGGGGAGGGTCTCTTTTGACTTACAGGCAGGGTGACCATATGGCCCAGTTAGCCTACAGTACCCCAGTGCATACCTGTAGTCCCCGTGCAATTAGTTATTAAATCCTTTTTTTTTAAAGAGCCAGTTTATATTTGTGCTTATATTATTGCCATTAAATTATAGACAAGTTTTCCCTTGGTATCTTTTTTTAAAAATCTTTTATTTATTCATTTTCAAGCAGAGAGAGAGAGAGAGAGAGAGAGAGAGAGAGAGAGAGAGAGAGAGAGCACCAGGGCCACCACCTTGTGGGTCTGGCCCATGTGGGTCCTGGGGAATTGAACTGGTGGGCTTAGGCACTGGAAGCAAGTGCCTTAACCGCTGAGCCATCTCTCCAGCCCATATTAAATCTTTTAATTTATTGATTAGCATGCAGAGAGAGAGAGAGGGAGAGAATGGGTGTGCCAGGGCCTCTAGCCACTACAAACAACTCCAGATGCACCCACCACCCTGTGCATCGGTCTGACTTTTACGTGGGTACTGGGGAATTGAACCAGATCCTTAGGCACTGCCCTACCCACTGAGCAATTTCTTCAGCCCTTAAATATTTTATTTATTTGGGAGGGAGAAAGGGGAAGAGAGAGAAAGAGAATGTGGGGGGGGGCATGCCAGGGCCTCATGCTGTTGCAAAGAAGCTCCAAACACATGCACCACTTGGCGAATCTGGCTTTTGTGGGTACTGGGGACTTGAGCCTGGGCTGGTAGGCTTTGGGAGGCAGAGAGCAAGAACGTGGACGGCAAGGGAGATGGAACTCAGAACCTCATACATTCGAGGCAAGTGCTTGCCCTTCCTTC
>PVHP010050660.1:0-11712 GCA_004024765.1 Zapus hudsonius
TTGATTGAATGACTGTGGTTATAGGTCCCTTGTTCATCATTCATTGTCTGCTGAGTTCCCTATGGATCCTCCCTGATATGACTGTGGTGGCTCCTCTCTTGTCAGGATCTCATCCATCGGCCTACGGTTGGTTGGTAAGGTTAGATGGGCCACAGCTCTCTCATTGTATCCTGAAAAACACAAACACATTTGGCTTATCCTGAGTTGGTTGAATGGCTGTGGGTAGCAACTATCTTATACTTAGTTATAGATACTGATTTCTTATTTTTTTTCCAACTTTTTTCCTGGCTTCAATTTTATAGCCTTATGTAAATATTTCTCTAAATTTTTATTTTTTTACTATAAATTCTGTAACAATTTCATTTCAGATCTGTCATAATAAAGCCTGACAATTTTCTTACAATAGTCTTACAGGTGTAGGTGCTTTCACAAACATCTAATAGCCTTCTTTATTCCCTTTCAATTTGCTACTGAAATATTTAGACAAGAGCAATGAAAGAGTGAAACCTGGTTATGAATCTTGCTATTGACCTTGGGGAAGGCCACAGTATGGATAAATAGGAAGATATATTTGTTTATACTAGCATTTAAGAAGTTCAGCATAAAAACAGAATTAGGCTATGGAAACTATAAGTGAAATCCACGACGTAGATAAGACAGAGTCCGGAAGCCATCAAATAGAAGCATGGGAACTTTGAGGACACAACAAATCTGTTTCAAGACTTAACTTCTCCATACTGTGGTTTGGTTTTCTAATTTGGTTGGTGTTTAAGATGAAATACTAAAATTAACCAAGCTTGTACACTGGAAAGAGGAAGTAAAGAGAAACCTCAGATTGTAACCTTGATTTTGGAATAAAAGGGGCTTTAATGGCTTCTAGGTAGAATATGGGTAGAACTGTTCAATAAATAGTGGTAGAAAAGGAAGAAGGGAGGAAGGAAGGAAAAAGGGAAGGGAAGGGAAGGAAAGGAAAGGAAAGGAAAGGAGGGAGTTTCTACCCTCAGTATAATAAATCTATACCTCAGAAGTATTCTCCTAGTAAAGAATACATATTTCAGGGAGTGGTAGTTTGATTCAGATGTCCCCCATAAACTTATGTGTTCTGGGATCGTTTCTCGGCCTTTTGGCCAAGATCAATTGTAGTATCTGTTCTTATCAGTTTAATAAACTTATGTGTTCTGGGTTCTGGGTCACCAGCTGGTAGCAATTTTGGAGTTGGAGCCTCCTGGAGGTAGTGTATTGTTGGAGGAAAGGCTTATGGGTAATATAGCCAGCTTCCCCTTGCCAGTGTTTGGCACACTCTCCTGATGCTGTTGTCTACCTGATGTTGGCCAGAGGTGATGTTCACCCTCTACTCATGCCATCATTTTCTCTGCCATGATGGAGCTTCGCCTTGAGTCTGTAAGCCACAATAAACCCTTTCCTCCTACAAGCTGCTTCTGGTTGGATGTTTGTCGCGGCATCTGTTGGGAGGTCACAGTACAACCTCTGATGTTTCTCTTTTCCTTCCATCTGCTTTTTTGAGACAGGGTCTGTCTTGCTTTGCCACTGCTGCTGCTTCTGGCTCTGCCTGCATTGCTGTAGGCACATTGGAATTATAGGGTCATGTGACACTTTGTGTCTGGCTTTATGTGGGTGCTGAGGAGGATTAAATTCAGGTCAGTGGGCTTACAAGCAAGTGCCTTTTAACAGCTCCCCAGCACCTAATTAAGCATAATTTTTTTGAGGTAGAATTACACTGTAGCCCAGGCTGACCTGGGTCTCACTCTGTATAGCCCAGGCTGGCCTTGAACTAACAGCAACACTTGGGATTAAAGATATGTACCAATAAACTCAACTAAGAAGAATTCTTAATCACAGCCAGGAATCCAAAGGTTAGTTCCACTAGTTCTCAACCAGACCTTCCTAAAAATATAGATGCCAGAGCCCCAGGCTGACATTCTAAATCAACATAACTGCAATAGATGATGCACACACAAACACATCTATACACACATATATTTATGTGTAATAGATCTGAGATTCTTAGATGATTCTAATGCCACTTCTGGGTTGAGAGCTACTCATTTAGATAGTAAACTAGAAGTCATAGATCTGTCTTAAGGACAAGCAGGAATATTTGCACAAGAGCTTCCTTATATGTTATACAGAACATTTTGCTAGAGTCTCAGTACTCTGTAGGGTGAAATAAATCTTCATTATAGGAAAATTGAATCTGGCATCTTCCTTCATGTTGTAGTCAACTTTCTCTGTTGCTGCGCAGAAAGAACCCAAGCAAAAGTGGCTTGTGGAGGAAAGAGTTTATTAGGCTTATGGACTCGAGGAGAGACTCCATCCTGGCAGGGAAAACGATGGCATGAGCAGAGGGCTGGACATCACCTCTGCCACAGCACTGCAAACAGCGGCAGGAAGGTGTGCCAAATACTGGCAAGGGGAAGCTGGCTTATAACCCCCAAAAGCCTGCCCCCAACAACACAGCTTCATCGAGGTTGTAAAACCCAAACTGCCATCAGCTGAGGATTGATCTATCAGAACACATTCATTTGTTTGTGGGGGACACCTGGATCAAACCATGACACTTCAGAAATCCATTTCAGTGTGGTTCCCATTTCTTTATGGTTTGCCATTTGTGGGGAAAAGCAAAACAAAACTGACCACTCTCCTCACTTCTTACACATAGATGCCATGTCTTCTCTGTAGTGCCGCTTCTAAAACCAGTCAGTACATTCATGTGATGGTGAAATGGGTGATGTAAGTTTTCTGGAATAGTCAAGAACTAAGTTAATATCTTGAATGTCTGGTGGATTATGTAACAAAGCCCCAGTACAGTCATTTCCCCATCTCTTAAAACCTCAGCTTGTGAGAAACAATCATAATTCCTCTTATCTTTCTTCCAAGATGTTATTTTCTAAAACATGGCCAAAGCTCATCTTTTTCTTTACAGGTTGTACAATTGGTGTCTTATTTAAGAAATCCTTCCTGTATCAAGGCCATAACAAGATTCACCTACATTTTCTTCTAAATGTTAAATGTCTTTTAAAAGTTGTTTTTCCTTATCCAGAGGCATTGGCTACCCCTCCCCCATTGACTGACTGCCTCTCTTGCATCTCATAACCCACAACCAATCCCACTGAGGAGGGTCCTCAGTGGAAGGAGGGCAGGGAGGAGGGAAAGGATTTCACCAACTCATGATTTATCCATATAAAGTTTCTACTTAATAATTTATATATATATACATATACACATATGTATATATATATATATATATGTGTGTGTGTGTGTGTGTGTGTGTGTGTGGTAGAGAGCAGTTGAATAAGACATCCAATGCCTGCCTCTGGCCTCTCTATGTACACACACACATGTGCACACATGCACACACACAACACAATACACACAGATGCATGAAAAGTAAATAAAAGTTTTTAATAGTTTTTTTAAAGTTGTTATTCTTGGTACCATTTTTTTAATTCCCATTTGTCATTGGAACCCATTCTTCATACAAAGTGGAGAAAGTTCCTGTCCAACATAGAGAAGAATGCTTTAGGAGCTCCTGATAAAACCAAGATCACAAAAACCTTGAGAGAAAATCAAATAAAGTGGGAATGTACAAAGAGATTTAAAACCCTATAAACTGTGCTCAAAGATAGCAGAGTGGTATCAGCTACTTGAAATATAAATTATGGTAAGGTCAATGTATTTTCTCCTGTACTGAGGAGATAAGACCTATGGCACATGTGGTACAATGGCTGGTAGCCACCCCCACCCCTTTCCCAGGCAGACATATCACAAACTTATCAAATGTCTAGCAGAGATATTCTTATCTATGTCCAATGTCTCTTAGGCTTGCTTTGAACATGCCCTTAAGCAAAAGTCACTTCCCAGCTCTGTGTCAGATCTCATGGAAAGCCAACCACCACTCCACAAGAAATCTTGGGGTGAAATCCTGGAAGGGGTTCCACAGCTCGTTCCTGCTCCAGCCTCTCATACCTGCTTGCTCTCTCCAATCTTTGGCTCAACTTTGGAGCTGATCGTTGGACTTAGGGCTCCTCTGGGCTCTAGCCCTTGCCTTGCATTGTGAACCTTTATCCCCAACTGCCTCCCAGGATTGCCTCAGATCCCCAGTCGTGCCCACCTATTATTGACTTGGTTCATTTGATCGGATAGCTCTGTGCTATCCCATCAGAAGGAGAAGGCCTCCATGTTGGCTTCTCTCAGGCAGAAGAGAAGAAGCTGCAGCCATAACGTTCCAGCTTTTACTTGCTGGGGACGATTGCTCGTGCCAGCAAAGGCAGACTTTTGTGATACTCTCCACATGGATACACTTCAGAGGTCTGATCAACAATCATCCTAGCAAGGAGGCATGGCCATGGAAATAAAACCATCTGCTTTCAAAACTGACACTCGTGTTGAGCCTGGTGACTCTGAAGGTTGGCTGGGCCCAGGGGATGGGTCCCCTCCTGCCCTGTCACAGCCTTCCCTGCCGTCCACTCTAAATGTCACTGCTGTCGATGTAATCCTGCCCCTGGGGGTTGGCACTAGATGTCAGGTGAAACAACAGCTGATTCAGCTGTCTTGGCTGGAGATGGCTCTTTCTTTTCACACTAACCCATGTTCTCCTCTCCAGTGAAAAGGTACAGCCTGACATGTTCACATTTCTGCACTGCCAGGTTCTCAGGAATTCAAATCCCTGGCTCTCGTCTGTGCCAAGCTGTGAAACCACCTGAAGTTAGAATTCTACAAGGAGGTAAAGTTTGTGCTTAAGAAACTCTCAGGCCACGTAGATCTAGTCTGTCCCCAGAGCCCTGGCCACCGTAGCTTAGCTTCAAGAATTGTGGGTCTGGGCTGGGGGAAGTAGCTCAGTTGATACTATGCTTGCCTAACATGCAGGAAGCCCTAGGTTTGAGTCCCAGCGGTGTATAAACTGGGGGGTGGTGGTACATGCCTGGAATCCTAGCATTTGGGAGGTGATGGAAGGAAGATCCAAAGTTCAGAGGTCACTCTCAGCTACATAATGAGCAGGAGGCCACCCTAGAATACATGAGACCCTGTCTGAAGCAAAACAACAAAATGAAAATCAACCAACTAGCCAACCAACCAAACAAACAAAAAACCAAGAAAACAAATCCTGGGGCTACAAGTTTCCTCTACTTTCTTTATAGTCTCTCTGCAAGTAAGCTTCAACCTACCAACCCGTTAGCATTTCTCTGCAAGCTCATGAGATGGATGCTTCAGTTACTTGGAGTTTGCAGTTCTGTCCTGGGACCATCAAGCTGTGAGGTCAACCTCAGAGGCTTTATGCATCTTGTGCCAGGAGCCAGCATGCACCTGTGACCCAGGTGAGTGAGCCTTCTGCCTTCCCAGAAAACTCCCAAATCTAGTTCGAGAGGTGTCCACTGAGGTTCCTGAAAGATGTATCTCCTGAGAGAACCTAGCCTTCTGATGGTTCTCTCTCTCTCTCTCTCTCTCTCTCTCTCTCTCTCTCTCTCTCTCTCTCCCTATTGATGTGATGAATTATAAATAACTCAGTGGCTTAATAGCTACAAATTACCTTACAGTTCTAGGAGTCAGCAGACCCAAATCTATCTCACTGTGTAAAAGTTAAGGTATCAGAAGGGTTGGTTTCTCCTGGAGGTTTTAGGCACGAATTGCTGCTAAGATTCTAGAGGCCACCCACGCCTTGTAGCTTGCGATCCTCTTCCTCAGTTTTCACAACCAGCAATGTTGTACCTCCTGACTCTTCTCCCATAGAATCATTTCTTTGGGGCCACACCATGGATAAATTCTCCACTTTTAAGAGAGAAGCAGCGTGGGGCTTTTCTTCACTAGCTTTCTGTAAATCCAACATTACTTGAAATAACTAAAAAAAAACAAAAAAGAATCATATGATTAGGTTGGGTCCACATGGATGATCTCCACCTCAAGGTCATTAACTTAATCCTACGTCTACTCTGAGTACTTTCTTCCAAATCCTTTTTGTCATGTAAATCAACATGTTCTCAGGTTCTGGAAATTAGAGCATGGATATATTTGGAGAGCCACTACTTAGCCTATTATACATGTTAATTGGAGCACCAGCAAATCAGATTTTCCAAAAGACAAGGTAACTTCATCCTATAACAGCATGATTTTCCTGATCTGATTATAAACCCTTGTTCTTTTAGCATTCACTTCAGTGCCCGACATACTGTAAGTGTTCAAGAGGGCTCTGTTTAAAGAATACCTAGTCTTTTTTTTAGGGGGACCCAGCTATCCCTCTACTGGGTATCTATCCTCACCTAAGCACAGAGACATTTGCTGAACCATGTTTATAGCAGCTCAATTCATAATGACTAAGAATTGGAATCAACCCAAATGCCCATCACTGGGCGAATGGATATCAAAGTTGTGGTGCATATACTCTATGGAATTCTACTCAGCTGAAAGGGAAAATGATAATGAAATTTAAAGAAAAGTGGATGGACTTGGAGCAGATCATTCTTAGCGACCTCCCACAAGAACAGTCAAGCACCACATATTCTCCCTCATATAAGGTTCCTAACCAGGCTAAGCATGAACAGTAAGAAAACCTGTCAGATGAATTGAGAGACAGTGGGGTTGGAAGGATCTTTTTGGGGAGGGTGGGGAGACTTACACACCAATCTAACCAATAAGGAAGGATACCTTAAAATCCTTATTTTCATTCAGTAAGCTCTCAAGGAAGCCATGGCCCTGAATAGGCCTAACCCCAAGACAAACTGGTCTGGCCTGTAACTCCTGGTCCCAGTGATTGGTTACTTCCCACACTGAGCTGTTGACCTAAGAGACCCATGAGGTCTCCAAAATAAAACAGGCTTATGTCAAAGCTCTTAAATATCCACCCCAGGCAAAAGGTAAGACCCTGTTGCTGAAGACACCACATACTGTCATCATACAACACCAAGAGACCCTGCTTAATCAAGAATGGTATCCAGTCCCCAGTTGGTAGCATGTGTAGTGATGGAAAGAGTTACATGAGCTGTCAGGGGAAATTGACCAAAGACATTCCGAGAAAGTAGAGGCTGTTGATATACAACACTGAATGATGAAGACTGGCAGAGCCAAGAGCCAACAAGTGCTCACCTGTGCAATAGTGGTGCTAAACCTAGGTGGGTAATCAACACTTGTTAATTGGCTAAGAGATGTTCTCCATTTCCTGAGATCCTCTTGTCGTCCTTTGGTGCAGCCTAACTTCCCCATGTGAGTCACCGTTTCCAGCCCCACTCAGTCGCCTGGCTGGGTGGGGAAGGGAGACCTAACCCTGTCTTTGAATGTCTCTTTAATCCTAGTCTCTCTGCTCTATCTGTTTTATGGTGCCTCAATTTACCATGTGCAGATTCCCACTCTGGATCTTCCACATGGGTGCTCTCATGGGTTCACAGCCCCTCTAAATCTTTCCTCAAAACTTTCCATGCATTCACAGTCCCTTCTGAACTTCACTTTCTAAACCCCAGTTTCTCCGGCTTTCCATGTGGTCCCCAGCTCCATTCTAATTTTGCTTTCTCAATCCGGGTTTCTCTAGTTTTCCACTTTTCTGAAATATGTTTTCCACATAAAAATGTTCTAGTCTTCCTTTCCAGGTCCCAATTCCCTTTAAATAAACTCCACAAATTGTGATTTATTTTTCCCCAAATAAACTCAATAATTCATAATTGGTCTTTCTTGGTTATGTCTTTATTACTCTTCATTAAAGATTAGGAAAGAACCCAAAGCTTAGGGTTTAAAAATCTGGGTACCCCAAAATTCCTGCATCACTAGTCTAGCTGGCTCCTGAGCTTCTGGGTTCTTCCAGCTCTGCCTCACATTGCTATGGGCACATTGGGATCACAGACACGTGTGCCACTTTGAGTCTAGCTGGAGAATTGAACTCAGGTTGGCAGGCTGGGAAGCAAGCGCTTTGGACCACTAAACCATCTCCTCGGCTCCTCTGTATACTTTTAGAAAGTAAAACATTTTGATGATTTTTTTTGAGACAGGGTCTCATGTAGTCCTGGCTGGCCTCAAATTCACTACATAGCTGGGGCATCTGAACTCCTGACCCTCTTGCCTCCACCTCCTAAAGGCAGGGATTATAGCCCACATCCAACATTTTTCACTGGTTGCTCTAGGGTTTATCAAATACATTTCTTTATTTAAGCCTGCTTTCAAATAAAACAATCCTATTACCCGTATATCATTGTAGTTACTCAGTCACTTGTATATAAACATATGTTTATACAATATATACACAATTGCCCTACAGAATCAAATATATTATTATTGTTATTTTGAACCAACTACTATCTCTTAAGCCACAAAAAATAAAGCACGGCATAGTGGTACTTGCCTGTAGTCTCAGCTGTGTGGGATGCTAAGACAGGAATTGCTTGAGCCCAGAGTTCAAAACAAACTGTTTTAGTTAGTTTTCTGATTGCTTTGACATATCCTTTCTCTCTCTCCTTGAAAATAAATAAATAAAAATATTTTTTAAAAAAAGAATCAGAGGGCTAGAGAGATGGCTCAGCGGTTAAGGCTCTTGCCTCTGGTACCTAAGGATCCAGGTTCAATCCCCAGTACCCACATAAGCCAGATGCACAAGGTGACACATGTGTCTTTGTATGTATCTCTCTGCTTGCAAATAAATAAAATATTTACAAGAAAAAAAAAGAATCAGAAAAATAAAGGATTTTTTACCTCCTTTGTGATGCCTTCCCATTCTTTTCATAGATCTGAGTTTCTAATCTGTATTACTTCTCTCTAAAATCTTTTTTAAAAAATATCTATCTTATGAATAAGTTTATACAGTGTATGAGCAAATCTTGTGAGTGTGTCCCCGTTTCCCTCGTCTCTGTCCCCTACCTACTGGGGTCCTTCCTCGGTGCGTATTATGAATCTGTCCATAGGATAGGGGGTATGAACTCCACCAGAGGTAGCCACTTTTTCATTGTTTTTTTTTTTTTTCCTTCCCCCTTGTGTGTTGTTGCTGAGGGGTAAAATCTTCATTGCAGCCAGAGGCTAGAGCTGTGTGAGCAGCTGTTCCCACATCAGCTGGGCAGGGAGGAGCTGCAGGGCAAGGCATATCTACTGGCAACACATTCTTTCTATGGGGGGGGGGGGTGGAGACTTAGCTCAGTGGTAGAGCACTTGCCTAGTAAGCACGAAGTCCTGGCACCAAAACAAATTATCTCTATTTTTGCTTAAGGTCTTTATTTCTCCATTACCTTTATATACTGATTATTTTATTTTTTAATTTAAGAAACAGAGAGAGAATGAGAGCGAGAAAGTATGGGTGCACAGGGCCTCTAGCCAATACAAGCGAATTCCAGATACATGTGCCATTTTGTGCATCTGGCTTTTACGTGGGTACTGGAAATTGAACTCATGCCTTTAGGCTTTGCAAGCAAGTGCCTTTAACTGCTGAGCCATCTCTCCAGCTGATTTCTTTATTTTATTTTTATTTATTTATTTATGTTCAAGGAGAGAGAGAGAGAGAGAGAGAGAGAGAGAGAGAGAGAGAGAGAGAGAGAGAGAGAGAGAGAATGGGTATGCCAGTGCCTCTACCCACTGTATCAAACTCCCGACAGATGTACCACTTTCTGCATCTGGCTTTACCTTAGTACTGGGAGTTGAACCCAGGTCATTAGGTTTTGCAGGCAGGCGCTTTAGCTGCTAAGCCATCTCTCCAGCCCGACGATTATTTTATTTTTTGAGACAGGGTCTCACATAGTGCAGGCTGCTGCATATTCACACCGTAGCCAGATATGACTTTGAATTCCTGATCCACCTGCCTCTACTTCCTAAATCCTAGGGTTATATTTTATTTATTTTGGTTTTTCGAGGTAGGGTCTCTCTCTAGTCCAGGCTGACCTGGAATTCACTATGTAGTCTCAGGGTGGCCTTGAACTCAAATCCTCCTACCTCTGCCTCCAGAGTGGTGGGATTCAAGGTGTGCATCACCACGCCTTCCTTAATCCTAGGGTTATAGACAGGTCTCACCACACCCCATTTATGTGGTGCTGAGTGGCAAACTCAAGACCTTATGAATGCAGGGCAAACATTCTATCTCTGAGCTACATTCTTGAGGAATAATTTCACAGGGTACAAAATTTCTAGGTTGTCAGTCTTTTTCTGTCAATACTTGAACTATTTTAAATATTTTTTCCATTGCTTATGTACTTGTGTGTTTTCCGGGGAAAGTCATATGTAATTATCTCTGTTCTTCAATAAATAAGATAGTTCTTAGCTTCTTTCAAGACTCTATCTTTGATTTTCTGTAGCATAGAAGTGATACAGCTAGGTATAGAGCTTTTTTTGTTTTTGCATTTGCTCTTTGTGGTATTGTCTGAGCTTCTTGGATCTGTGGTTTCTGTATTTGATATTAATTTGCTAAATTCACAGTCACTATTGTTTTAACTCTTTCTTCCCTTCTTTTCATTTTCTTTCATTCTTTTACTTCCATTATTTGTTTTGATGCCATTTGTACTTGTCTCACAGCTCTGGTTATTTTACTTTTTCTTTTCAATTCTTTCATCTCTTTTAGTTTTAGAGGCTTCTACTAATAAATTCTTAACTTCAAAGATTATCTTATTAGCCATGTCTAAGCTCATTTATAATTTGTCAAAGGTTTTTTTTTCGGGGGGGGGGAATAGGGTGTGTAGCACGTAAGCTGAACCCAGGCTCTCTTTGCCTTCTATGACAGCACTGTGATTTTTATCCCTCACAGTGTTTTCTTTTGGAGAAGGTGATTTCCATTTCTCCGTCTCTCTTCGTATATTGCCCATCTGTTCTTGCCTATTGTCCACTTGATCAGATTTCTTACCATATTATAGTATTTTTTGTTCTCTCTTTGATAAATGCAACATTCCTATCGTGTCTGGTTCAGATATTTGTTCTGTCTTTCAAATTGCAGTGTTTGCCTTCCAGTGTGCCTTGTACTCATGTCTTGGTTGCCAAACATGATGTTTGGGTAAAATAACTGGTGAATTGGCCTGTAGTAAGGTGATAATATGGTAGGGGCATTCTATGGGCCTGAGATTAAGTCTTGGATTTTCAGTGAGCCTGTGCCTCTCAGGTCAGTGAACTTCAGAAGTGTTGCTCAGCTTTTTTTCCTCCCCTCTTAGGTTAGGGCAGGATGCCTAGTGTGGATGGGATTTGGGAATTTCCAATTCCCAATTCAATTCTTCAATCAGTAAACAAAAGAAGTGAGAGAAAGAAAGACAGAAATAAATAAAAAAGGAAAAGAAAGCTCTACCATATTTTAAAAAAGGATCCTTCTTCCTTCCCCTCCAGAAGAATGAGAGGATTTTTTCTGATATTTACTGTGAGAACCTGGTTGAATGGCAATGAAACTCAAAACTGAGAGTTCCTCATGGCTGAGTCTCTGGAGTTTTCAGCTTCCAGACTTGACTGCATACATCCTCTAGCGAAGTTTCAAAGCTTAAGTTTTCTTTTTTTTTTTTTTTTATGATTTATTGTCCATAACGAGTTACAACATTTAGTGGGCAAACGAGTTGTTATCCCCAATTCCCCGCTGCCCTCCCCTCCCCCCTCCACTGGATAACCTCCTCCATGGGTTGTCTGGATCAGTCCTTGTGACAGGGGACCATGGATAGCCTAGTATTCAGCCAGGTTCTCCTGGCCATGCCTCTGGATAATCTCCCCCACCACGGCTCTTACAATCTTTCTGCCCCCTCTTCCGCATAGTTCCCTGAGTCGTGG
>PVHP010050661.1:0-11731 GCA_004024765.1 Zapus hudsonius
GAGACAGATACCAACGATCCTCGACACAAAGACCCCCTAATATCACGATCTTAAACCAGCCTTAACACTCGTCCACCACGACTCAGGGAACTATGCGGAAGAGGGGGCGGAAAGATTGTAAGAGCCGTGGTGGGGGAGACTATCCACAGGCTTGGTACCCTCCAGTATCAACACACCTGGGCCATGAGGACTGGACTAAGTACTAAACTATCCAGGGTCCCCTGCCACAGGGACTGATCCAGATGGCCCACGGAGGAGAATATCCAGCTGATTGGGGAGGGGGGCGTTAGGGAATTGGGGATAACAACTCATTGTTTGCCCACTGAATAATGCAACTCATTATGGATAATAAAAAAAAATTAATTATAAAAAAAAAAGTTTGTCAATCTTTCAGTTAGATAGAATGGTTTTATCATACCTGCTCCACAAAATGGTGACTACCTTTGATAATAAGTTATTGCAGGCTTCAAAACTGAAAAGGAGAGCTGGTTCAGCAGTTAATGTGCTTGTCTTCAAAGCCTAACAACCCAAGTTTGTTTCCCCAGTATCCATGTAATGCCAGATATACAAAGAGGCTCTGTCACACCCATCCTTTCTGTCTGTCTGTCTTCTCTGTATCTCTCTCTGCTTGCAAATAAATAAATGTATTTTTTTAAAAAAACAACCTTTACAAATGTGCAAAGGGGACATTTCAAATATTCACATCAGAAAACTTAATCAGGTGATAGATACGTTAATTTGTTTCACTTAATCATTAAACACTGAACACAAATAAAATCACTATATTTTCCATAAACATAACTCCCACTGTGTAGGAAAAATAGTAAAAGAGTCAAAGATTTTATATGCAATTTGTACCAAAATCTGTTTGACTTTCTTCTATGTAGTGTGATTTCATTCAAATCAGCTCATTGGTAACATACCCATGCTTCCTTATAGACTTTCTTTCCTCAAAAGATATCAGAAACAGTAATTCTTTAGAAAACTCATTCTGGGAAGGGAGACACAGACGGAGTAATTATTGTCCCAACTTCTGTCCGAACAGTACACAGAGTAAGTTTAGTGTGCGTGCACGCATGCGCGCGCGCGCGCGCACACACACACACACACACACACACACACACACACACATTGACAACATTTGATTTTACTGACTAATTTTTGTTACTGGTGTAGTGTATTCTCACCCAGACTGGGCTTTATGACTGTGGGCTCCATGCCTCATTGAGAAACAACTTTATCAGTATTGTTTACTCCACCAACAGGTAGTAGATACCACTGTCCTAGTAACTTGTTGTAAATTAAAATTCCAGGGTGGGCCCGTTTACTGAAAGACCAACTATATGACTGGAACCCAGCAACCTCTGTATAACACAACCCTCCCTTCTGCTGATTTTTAGGCACAGAGAAGGTGGATAAAGCACTTACCTGGACCGCCTCTTCTACAGTTGCTGCTCTGGGTAAGAAAGCTGCAGAGTGGGTAAATCAGAAGTATTAGAAGTGTGCTCAGGGATTCGGGCATATACACCATTCAGTGCTGGGAGTTGAGTTTCCTGGAAAAACAAAGACATATCAAAGATCTATTCCAAATGCTCAGACAAGTTAGCTGGCCCCTACACCCTGAATTTCTGATGTAATGTGAGAAACTATAAGGCTTTACATGAATGGTAAGACTCTCCTCAAATAAGTGGGATTCCACATTAAGGTTCTTGTTACTGTGTGGACAAATGTTCTCATAAATTGGTTTAGATCAAAAGCACATCTTACCTGTCCAAATAGTTGCACAGGAACATAATACTGGAAGACATATGCCTGGGAGTGCCCTCATTTGATTTCTGAAATATATGCATGTACCCCCATCATAAAACCAGACCCTGACTCCTAACATAAGGAAATATAGTGGTCCAGAGAGGGTTTCCTAATACAGTATGTAGCAGCCCTAACTCATTGCATTATGACTGTGTGTGCTCTAAACATCTGGTATCTCGAAAGCTGCAAAGGGAAAGGAGGAAGCCTTACTTGCTTGTCTCATGCAGAACCTCATGTGCACTGCTCACCATGCAGCAGGACAGACAGACACTCGGTATTTTCTAGTGTAGACACACCAACTACCATACCAGAAACGACATGTGAATCAAAGGGTCCAGATCCCACCCCACAATACATCCTGAAGAGTTGTCAGCCTGGACTGTGGGTGTGTGCTGGAAACACACTTTCCCCACATCTTGAGCTCCATTCCTGAGTTCACAGCTTCTCCCCTGGATTTGGCCTGTGATAGTTTGAATAGATGTCCCCCAATAGAATTTATTATAATTGTAAATTGTCTCCAGCCTTCTGACTGGAGGAAGTGTCACTTTGGCCTGGCCTCCTGGGGTCTGGCCCTGAGGTATTTCTAAATTGGATGCAAAATACTAGAGATACCTATGTAAAAAAGCAGCCGGAACTCAGGTTTGGCAGTCCTGCTGTTTTGTGAGTCAGTGTTAGATTTGCTTTTTTTTGCTTTGGAGGTGCTGGGCCTCTGTCTCTGCTTGGATCTGTGAAAGGGGGGCCAGCTTTTCCTTAACTTCCCCTGGATCTGTTAGTTCAATAAATACTTTCCTCCCCAAAATTGTGCCTGGTTTGGAAATTCATCCCAGTGGCTCGTGTCTGACTATGTCAGGGCCTAACTATACTTGCACATAAAGCCAAGATTCCCATATTCATATAGCAACCTAGAGATTACAGTGATGTTCTGAAGAAATGCTCACTGGGAGCCCATTAGTCACTTCTGCTCATTCTATCCCTCATAATTTTTCCCTTCTCTCTATGACCCCAGTAGCTGGCCTATGTCAAACAGTCATGGCTTAAAGGCCTGTGAACTTTTGCCCACTCAGCTTTCATGAAGCTAATGACTCCTGCCCTGCAGAGTCCAGGAGGAGCTGCATAACCAGTGGGTGAACCATCAATGGCTGGATATCTCACTGAAGGTTGGCTGCTCACAGAATCCCACAGAATACTTTGCAGGTGCCACAGAAAATTTTTCCAGCAAGTACGAAGTCTCCCTCATCCTCATTGCTACTCGCCTCTCCAACCCTAAGTTCCACTCCTTGGAGTTCCTGTCCCTTAACCAGGAACTCCTTCATCTACACTGGCATCTTTTATTCTGAAAGATATGAAATGTCAGGCCTATCCCTTTCCTCATCTATTGAACACTTTTCCCAATTTGCCTTCTAGTGTGACTTGCCAGCTAACAATCATTCTGAAACAGAAACTCATTTTTTTTCCTGAGAACAGTTTCTCATGATTCATTTAAGCTGATTGACCAGCCCATACTCTCAAAGTTCAGTCTCTGGTCTGTTCATTTTGAAGCTGTAACTCTTTTTAGCACCTGTCCCCCAAGTTTGTGGTTCATTCCAACTCCCTCTGAACACCTGAAGCATAAACAGGACTTTCTCTGTGAGAATCTTCACTTCACTGATGACTTACCATAATTTCTTGTGAAAATAAGTACACTATTCAATGACATCCTCTTCTCTAAAGTGGGTGTGTTAGCAGTGCCTAGCTACAGTGTGCTAGAGAAAAGATGAACACACCATCTGTGACAAGAACTTAGAACACAGCATTCACCAATAAGTACTAGAGTGAAGTAGAAATGTTGACTCTAGAAATGTGGTACTCTGCTAAGAGGCATGGAGGATAGAGTTTTGCTGACACCAGAAGGCATCCAGACTGTCTCCTTCTGTTAAGGAAGTCGAGGCAAGTCTGAGGCCCCGATAAAGCCCATGCATATCCTGGACTCTCCAGCCTCCAGGCAGGCCACAGCTGTGCCCTGAGATAAGAAGGCAATTCAAGGCCTAAACTCAGTCTAGCTGTAATAACAAACCTAAACAATAAGGTTACATTTCCTCTGCTGCCATCACCATTCTATACAGAGTCACGTAGCCCCCTCAATTTATCTATGCAAATTAGGTATCCATAGGGTACTGGCCCCTACCAATCAACTCATGAGATGTCCACAGATCCTGCCCCTACCAATCCCCTTGCTGCCTATGCCTCTACCTCTGCCTTTTCCTCTATATAAACAACTTTTATCTATACAATAAATGAGAACTGTCCACTGTCACATTCTCCCGGGTTGCTATACCCATTGGTCTACCACTGTCCCGAGCTGCTGTCCACCCAGCTCCATGGATGAACCGGGGTGTTAGTGTACAATGACCTTTGAAGTAATCCACGGACTGCATAGAAATGGATGGAATTCTCTTCTTACTCATAAGTCTGTGGCTAATAAGTAAATGACAGTAATTAGAAATAGGAATTCAGCTCAGTTGGTAGATTGCCTGTATACCATGCAGAGGACCCTATATCCTACTCTCAGCACTGCATAATACAAAACATAATAGGACCTGCCTATAGTTCCAGTACTGTGGAGACAGAGACAGAAATATCAGAAGTTCAAGGTCATCTTCAACTGCACAGTGAATTAGAGGCCAAGATGGACTACACAAGACCTTGTGTCTTAAGTAAAATCATGAAAATTGTTAATAAAGCAACCATGGATCAGACACTATACTGGTGATTTAAGTACATTTTATTCTTCCAACCCCCTAATAACCCATTGCTGGTAGGTATTTAAATTTTTCTTATGCCTTTTTTTTTAACTAGGGGTGGGGTGTGGTTTTGATTAAGACAAGGTCTCACCTCTAGGCCATCCTGACTTGACCTGGAACTGAGAGGATCTCCCATGCTTGCCTCCCACTCACAGTGTTCCTCCTATATCAACCTCCTGATTAAACTGTGAACCAACATGTCTGGATCCTCCTTTTGCTGTTATTCTTGTTCTTGTTGTATTCATGTTTATAAATAAGATATGGAAACTCATTGGAGGCAACGTGTCATGTCAACACCTACAATTCTAAGCACTTGGCAGATGGAAGCAGGAGAATCAGGAGTTCAATATAATCCACCAATACATAGTAATTTCAATGCCAGTCTGTGTTGCATAAGACTCTCAAAAAAAGGAAGGAAGAAAGAAAGGAAGGAATGAAAGAAAAAAGATAACAGATATCATAATAACTTGCCCATGGCCACAGAACTAGCAGTGAAAAGAACCAAGAGATGAGATAATATAAATAGAATTACCATATGACCCAGTTATACCACTCCTGAGCATACACTCCAAGGATACTATGTCCTACCATAGATAATTGGGCATTCATGTTCAACTGCTTCTCTATTAACAAAAGAAAGGAAATAGAATCAGACTATATGTCCATTAACTTATGAGTGGATAGTGAAAATGTAGTACATATACACAAAGGATTTGAACTCAGCTGTAAATACAAAGAAATTTTGCAATTTGCAGGAAAAGTCATGTTAGTGGAAAATATTATATGAAATGGCATAGACCAGACTCAGAGAAGCCAACCCTGAATAAATAGAAGCACACATAAATAAATATATGTAAACCATACACACACATACACTAATAATAAATGATAATTTAAAAAAATAGTTTCAATGGAAATACTCTGTCTGAAGGGATACCACTGCTCACAGGAGCCGTTCATTATTGAAGGAAAATCACACTACCAGGGATGAGATGCCTGCCTACAAGTTATTTGTCAGGGAAGCAAAAGGCCACCAAACAATATAATCTATTGCCACTACTCTTGATTGCCAACTAGAATGAGACCATAAGGCCATATTGCTGAAGACACAACATGCTTTGTTGACAAAGCTTTGAGGGATCAAGCTGGTATTTAGCTGGAAGATTCCCCTGTAGGCCAACTTTCAAAGTGGAAGAAAGTGGTATGGAAGCTTCTGGGGGACAAAAGTCAAACAGTTGAGAATCTAGAATGCTACATGACAACCTTGCCAGGCAAGATACGCCCAAGTGGCAGGACTGCTATAGGGACAACTAACCACGTTCTGAATGGCCTGTTCTACAGAAAGAATTCATTCCTGTTAAGATAAACCTGATTGAAAGCCTCTAGTCAGGGAGAAGGGGGTCCTAATGAAGAAAGGATTAGTGCTATTTGGCTAAATGGATATGTTGTCTTCACATTTATCTTTTAATACTTATGTTGATGCTCAAGTATTAATGCTGCTCTCACCTGTGGTCAGATAAGCATATTTTTTGCAGTAGAGGGGATTATCACTGGGGAGATTCAGAGCTCATAAAAGTGTTGAGAATAAGTGACTGTTGAGTGTTCAGCCCTAAATGTGACATGTGTATCACCCCTTCAAGGCTCAGGGAGCATCAGAGAAGAGTGAGTGACACAGTGTTTGCACACATGAACTCACAGCTACTATGGTGAATTTGAGGCCAGTGGAGGCTACAAAGTGAGTTCCAAGTGAGCTTGATTTAGAGTGAGACCAAAACATGAAACAAATTACTACTGTACTCTGGGAACATTGTAAACATATTTCTACGAAACTGGAATCAATATGATCACTCACTCCAACTTTTATTATGAGGTAAAGAGATTGAATCCTGGTCTAAGAACATATGAGCAAAGAGCACTACACTGGAGCTACCTTCACAGCTCTCCGATTTTTTACATCTAAGTCATGAGATCATTATTTAGAAGAGCAACATTCACCACTATATTCATTATAGCATTTTTTGACAATGTAACACTTGATAACCTTTATAAAGAAATAAATCTGGGATCAAAATAGAAGACAGGCTGGTTGGAAAGAAGGGATTCAGTGGAGGGGATCTTGGGAAGGGGAAAAGTAGGAGGGGATTATGATCATGGTATACTGTTTCTATTTATGGATGTTGTCAATAAAACTTTTTTAAAAAGAAAGAAATTTGGGGCTCATTGCTCACCATAAGGCTGTGATTATTTAAAAGGCCTGTAGGGGAAATGGATGGATCTGGAAAAGATTATACTAAGTGAGACAACCCAGGCTCAGAAAGTTAAATGATGCATGTTCTCTCTCATTTATTCAGATTTTTATGTGAGTTGGAGAAAAAGCCAGTAGTAAGGAAGCTCGAAAGACGCCATGAGGAGGGAGGAGAGGAAAGTATATAGTAGATATGTAAATAGAGGGGGAGAATAGTGGGGGGAGAAATGATCTATGTGGTCTCACAGGAAATGATGGAGAAGAGGAGGGGGTGGAAGGAGGGTTAATCAAAATTTAAAAGGTTATGAATAAAACATATGGAAACATACTTCTTCGTTAGTTAATATTATATATATATATATATATATATATATATATATATATTAAAAAAGAGAGAGTTGGGCAGAAGTACTCCATGGGGGTAGATAATGATATGCCAACAAGCCATACTGTTACAAGAAAATTTCAGTGCCAGCGGTACAATACTGATTTGTTGGTCAGGGAAGCCCCTATGCTCCCAAAACAGTGTAGATTATTGTCATGGCTCTTGGTTCCCTACCAGAACTAGACAGTATGACCCTATTGCTGAAGACACCACATGCTTAGGCTGTAGGTCATTGAGATATCAAGTTAGAGCTGAGCTACAAGCCCCCTCTCTACTAGCTAGCCATCAGGATGCTAGACAGACCTATGCAGCCTGTTGGGGGAGAAAAATCATCAATGGTCATAACCAGCCATGGACACTGCAAGCTTTACGGCTGGAGAGCCAGGCCAAATAAAACACCCTAGTGCACTGATGGCATGTCTGTTATAGGGAAACCAACTGCTCTATGACTGGACTTGAGGCCTGCTCCATGGGAGGCAATTCATGTCTGATTCTGAAATACTAATTAATCAAAAGCATATGGCTGGAGAGGTCATTAGTCCGATCAGAAAACTTGTGGTGATTGCTATGGTAATTTGTATTACTTCATCCTTAAGCATTGGAAACAAATATAATATCACTATGTACTTCATAAACATATGCAATTATAATGGACAAGAACATAATAAAAATGAGAATAGATCAAAGATTTTCTATGTAGTATGCAACAAAATCCATTTAACTTTCTCTTTATTGTGATTTCATTCAAATTGGATCACTGGTTATATACTCAGGCTTCCTTAGAGAAATCCTTTCCTAAGGGGCCCTCAGAAACAGAAGTACTAGAGAAAATGGCAAGCAGAGAGTGAAAATAGTCTACACCAAGATCCCTGCTGCTTAACATTGGCACATAGGCTTATTTCCCAGATTTAATAACTTGAATCACAGCTTAATCTACAGATGCACATTTTCTGAAATGTGTTTATTCTGGTGGACAAGTTATAAACTAATATGGGCAAGAGAAACATATTGAGCATCCCTTGTTCCCCAGTTTCTGCCAAAAATATAGGTGGAGTCAGTTTCATACACATTTACAAATGCAATGAACACATTTATATACATGCACACCACAGTGCATGGTTGTGGGAGTTTGGGTGTGTAGAAAATGTGTTTCTGTTTATTGATTTTGGTTAATACACTACAGCATTCTCTTCCAGGCTGATCTTTCTGGCAGCAGGCTCCATAACATGTTGAGATACACCTGTGTCAGCTCTGTTTAGGCCACCAAGTCAGTAGTATTTCCCTCTCCTGGGAACTTGTTAGAAATTAAAAAAATAAAGGTGCCAGACTGAAACAAAACAGAAACTAAATGAGAGGGGGAAAAGATATGAGGGAGGGTAGGGAAGGAGTCTTAATAGTTTGTAGTGTATAATTATGGAAGCTCTCAATAAAAAGTTTTAAAAAATAAGGCATCAGCCCCTTTACTGAAAGAAAGAAAAAAACAACTATATGAGTGGAACCCCATAACCTCTGTATCCTGCCCTTCCTCCTGCTGATTTTCAGGCACAGAGAAGATGAAAAAGCCTTACCCAGACTGTCTCCTCTACTGTAGTTGCTCTGGTAAGAAAGCAGCAGGGTTGACGAATCAGAAGTATTAGAACTGTGCTCAGGGATCCTGGCAGGTGCACTGTTCAGTGCTGGGAAATGCAGTATCCTGGAAAAACAAAGCTATATCACAGATCTATTCCCAATGCTCACACAGGCTAGGCCTGTCTGTGGGTCCTGCATTGTTGTCTGTGATGGTTAGGTTTTGTTGTCAACTTGATCTTTGTAATAATCTTGAGTGGGTCTCTGAGGATGTTCATAGGAAGGCAGTCCTCTCAGTAGGGGGCAGGATATAAGGAAGCTCAGGGAAGTGGGAAATTAATATCCCTTCCTGTGTGGGCAGTAGAGAAAGGAAATTCCAGAGACTAAGGAAGCCATTAAGCATGGGGTAGGGCTGCAAGACCCCACCCTAAATCTATATAAAGGGGGCGAAAAATCTCCTCTCCACCCAACCCCCTGCTTGTATGCTGTTATGTGAGGTACTGGTGATGGTTTTTCTATCTCCACTTGGACCTGTGAAAGGGGACAAGCCTCCTTTGTCACTGTGGAACTTCTCCTGGATCTGTAGCTCCACTAAATCTTTTCCTCCCATAATTGTGCCTGGTTTGGAGATTCATCCCAGCAGTGTGTAGCTGACTATGACACTGTCCTAACCAGAGATTATAGGCTCCATTTAAATGAGGGGTCCTTGTCCTTAGGTAAGAGGCATTCCACTAAAGGATTATGGCTTTTGTTTGGGCAAATATAATCATTGGGAATAAACTGGTTTGGACCAAAAACACCTCAGCTGTCCAACCAGGTCACAGGGCTGTAAACCTTGAAGACACCCACCAGGGAGAATAATGACTAGGGAAAAGTGCCCTCGTTTCATTATATATACATATATATATGCTTGTCATCATCAAAGAGCCCTTCCCTGAGCCCTTTCCAAGGCCATCTCTGGGTCCAGGTGGGTTTTCCTGGACCCACAAAATGTAGTCGCCCCACCTCTCTTACCTCGCTGTGCTGTTGAGTGCATGCGCTCTGTCGCTTTGGGGAAGGGGCGGCTGCAAGGGGCAAATAGGAAGCCTTACTTGTGTGTCTCCTGCAGAGCCTCACGTGCAGTGCTCCCCTCGCAACAGGGCAGACAGACAGACACACAGTATTTTCTAAGGCAGACACACCAACACCATAGGGAATGGGAATCCAAGGGTTCAGATCTTGCCCCACAATGGTTACATCCGGGAGAGTTGGGAGCCTGAGCCCCAGCCAGCGTGTGTTTGCGCTGCGACAGGACATGACATGCTTCTGCCCGCATCTTACCCTGCATCACACCTTCTACCCTGGATCCCGATCACCGCCAGCCACCAATTACCCCCAGATTCCCACGTGTTGACAGCCACTCACAGCACACAGTGATGCGCTACAGGGATGTCACCAGAGGTCTCCCGGAGTCCAGCTAGTCTGCCTCTCCAGCAGGATCCTCATCATCCCTTCACACTCTGGTTCCCTTCTCTTTTTCTAACCTAGTAGCAAGGTGCGTGACCTTGGGCCAGTTTGAAGAGCTGCGAAGCCTCCTTGCAACCCAGCCCCGAGGCGTCCAGTCCGGGCAAAGGGATAGTGGGCAGGCCACCACCAGCCTGGAGCTCCCCCCACTTCTGTCTGGTTGCAAAGTGAAGCGTGTGGCGCACTTACTTCCCAGGGGCCGCTGGGAAAAGGTCCAGGGAACACACATCCTCCCTCAAAACCTCTCCCCAGTCCAACCCCAGGGTTACACTTCTTGGTGTGTACTAGCCAAGGACTCCTTCTTCCACACTGGTATTTTTTTTTATCCTAAAAGATAATTAATATCAGGTCTGGCACTTTCCTCTGTTGAACACTTTTCCCAATTTTCCTTCTATTCTGAAGTGGAAATTTTTATTCAGAGAACAGTTTATAGTGATCTATTTAAACTGCTGAACCAGCCCAAACTCTCAAAATTCAGTTTCTGGCCTGTTCATTTTGAAGGTGTAACTCTTTCTACCTTCTGCTCTCCAATGCTATGGTTCAGTCTTAGCACTCCTTGCACACCTGAAGTGCAGGGTTTTTTTTTAAAAAATCTGGACTTTCTGGGTGAGATTCTCCATTCACTCGCAAACTCTTGATGACATCTTGGACAAATATTTCGAACCAGCTATTCAATTGCATCCTCTAATATGGGAATAGAGGCAGTGCCTTTCATGGTGTGCTAGAGAAAAGGTGAATACATCATCAAATGTAACAAACACCTATCACATTACCTTTACCACGTTAAGCACTATATTGAAGTAGAAAGGTTGACTCTAGAAATGATGATGTGGCTAATAAGTACAGGACAGATATTGTAGCTGGAGATGTAACTCAGTGGGTAGACTGATTGCCTAACATACAAGAAACTCTATATTCCATCCCTGGCAGCGCATGTCTGAGGCATGATGGAGCATGCCTGATTTCCAGCACTCTGGAAATGACAGGAAAATAAGAAGCTCGAGATCATCCTCAACTGCATATGTATTCTAGTCCAGGATGGGGATTCACAAGACCCTGTCTCTTAAAAGTAAAAGGATAATTTTTAAATCTTTATTATAAATAAGTATATACATTGTATGAGCAAATTTTGTGTATGTGTCCCTCTTTCCCCTTCTTTGTCCCCTACCCACTGGGGTCCTTCCTTGGTGTGCATGCTGGATCTGTTCATAGGTTAGAGGGTTGTGGGACCCTGCTAAAAGGGGCATGGAGGATGTAGGGTTTTGCTGAGTCTGGCAGGCTTCTGGGACTGTCTCCTTCTGATAAGGAAGTTGAGGCAAAGTCTGAGGGCCCCTATAAATCTTAGCAATCCTGAAAACTCCAGCCCCCAGGCAGGCCACAGCTGTCCCCTGAGATAAGCAAGCAGTTCAAAGCCTAAACTTAGTCCAGCTGCAATAACAAACC
>PVHP010050662.1:0-11742 GCA_004024765.1 Zapus hudsonius
AAAGAAAGAAAGAAAAGAAAGAGAGACAGAGGCAGGATTTTTCCGAGTTCTAGGTCAGCCTGGTCTAGAATGAGACCCTACCTCAAAACTACAACCCTCCACCCAAAAAAAAGAGGGGAAAAAGGCAATACACTGGGAGAAAATATTTGCAACTTATGTGTCTTATATTTACTATGGATACATATTCAGAAACCCTAGAACTCAACAGCAAAAAGATAAAGCCTTTAATCCCAGCACTCAGGAGGCAGAGGTAGGAGGATGGCTGTGAGTCCCAGGCCAGCCTGAGACTCCATAGTAAATTCCAGGTCAGCCTGGGCTAAAACAAGAACTTATACTTTAAATATCCAGAAATAAATAAATAAAATTTTTTAAATGGGCAAAAGATTTGAAACGACCTTTTTTTTTTTCAAAGAAGATTTCCAAGTTGACAATAAGCACTGCATCAGGGAAATGTATGCAAGCTTCAGTGAGCTGCCCTTCACGTCTACAGGAAGGCTGTACTTTCCCCAGGGGAAAACAAGCACTGTAGAGGAAGTGGAGAAATTGTTCTGCTTGGTTTTACCCAGGTTTAAAATTATGAAATCATGCCAAACCATTCATTAGTTCATTACCACTAAGCAATCTCTCTAGTCCCCAGTACTTTTATATAGATATTTTTTTTCTTCAAGATAAGGTCTGCTCTATCCCAAACTGATCTGAAATTCACTATATAGTCTCAGGGTGGCCTAGAACTCAGAGTTATCCTCCTATTTTCATCTCCTGAGTGCTGGGATTAAAGGTGTGCCCCACCACACCTGGCCCCTGAATCTTTTTTTTTTTTTTACTTCTCATTAATTTACAAGTAGAAAGACAGACAGACAGACCCAGAGAACTGGTACACCAGGGCCTCTTACCACTTCAAACTAACTCCAGGTTCACCTGCCACTTTGGGCATCTGGCTTTGCGTGGGTACTGGGGAATCAAACCCTGGGCCATCAGGCTTTGTAAGCAAGCACCTTTGACTGCTGAGCCATCTCTCTAGCCCCTCTGTATGTTCCTCTCTCTTTTTTTCTTTTAAGTAGGGTCTCCCTCTAGCCCAGGCTGACCTGGAATTCACTTTGTAGTCTCAGAGTGACCTCAAACTCATGATGATCCTCCTACCTCTGCCTCCTGAGTGCTGGGATTAAAGGTATGTTTCACCAGGCCCGGCTCCCTGTCTTTTGTAATTTGTAGGTATATGTGTTCACATGTGTGAAAGCAGGCATGTGTGTTTTACCGTGTACATGTCGGGGTCATAGGACAACTCTGGGTGTCCATCTCCACCTCCCACATTTCTGAGGCAGGGTCTCTTGTTCAAAGCTATACACCAGGCTAGCTGGCCCTGGGAGCTCCTGGGATTCTCATCTCCACCTGCCATCTTGCCATGGGAGGGCTGGGGTTACAAAAGCCTGCTACTACATCGGGCTCTACATGGGTTCTGGACATCCTAACTCAGGTAGACAGACTTGCAAAGCAAGCATTTTACCCACCAAGCCACATCCCCAGATTCCTACTCTATAGCTTAAAAAATAAAATGAAATTTTTTGAGATAGGGTCTCTCTAGCCCAGGCTGACCTAGGACTCATTCTGTAGTCCCAGGGTGACCTCAAACTCACAGTGAACCTCCTATCTTCTGCCTTCCAAGTGCTGGGATTAAAGGCATGCACCACTCACAACTGGACAAATTTTGTTTTTTACCTTAATGAGTTTTATTATTCTGAATTTTACCTTGGCAAAAATTAATATTTTGCCTTTATTTGCATCATATAATGTTGTAGTTAGTTTTTGTTGCTGTGACAAAGAACCCGTCCAAAAGGCAGCTTGCAGGAGAAATGAGTTTATTTTGGCTTACACACTAAAGAGGAAGCTCCATGATGGGAGGGAAAATGACAGCATAAGCAGAGGGTAGACATCAACTCTGCCACAGTCCTGCAAACAGCAGCAGGAAGGTGTGCCAAAAACTGACAAGGGGATGCTGGCTATAACTCCCATAAACCCACCCCCAACAACACACCTCCAACAAGGTTCTAATACCCAAACTGCCATCAGCTGGGGATCAATCATTCAGAACACATTCATTTGTAGAGACACCTGGATCAAACCATCACAGTCCGCCCCTGGCCCCCACAAACTAATAATCATACATGATGTAAAATGCAATGCATCCAGTCCAACTTCAAAAGTTCCCATAGTTTTTATCAATCCCAGTGATTTTCAAACATGCCCATAATCCAAGGTCTTTCAACTGAGCCATAATAACAACAACAAAAAAAAAACCCATAATGGCACAGAGCATTCATACTGCAAAAGATGGCATTGGGCATACCAAAGACAAATTGAACCAATACAAGATTTAAAACAGGGCTAACATCAATCTCTAACTCCAAGTACAATAAAAACCAGTAACTTGTCTCCAGAGTTCCAATTCTATCCCTCCAGCTCAGCTTCTCACAGTCAGGGACAACTTCATTTGGTGCTGGCAGCTCTCCTTGGCAGCCATCCCATAGTCCTGGCATTTCATTGGGTCTCCACTGCACCCCACCATCAATCCTTATGGCAATATCAGGCCTCTACACATGTAATCCAACACACCTGCTTCACACTGCCCATGGCCATTTCCAAAAACAAAACTGTGTTGTACATCCAATGACCCTCTCTTCCTGCATTTGTTATACTCCATAGTACCATGCGGGCTACCTATTTGGTAATCCAGGGGGAACAAAGCCAACTCTGATGAGCAGGAAAACTTCAACATTCAGGCCCCTTACTTCTATAGAGCTCACATTCCTCTGGCTGTCCCAATGCAGATCACCTGGCCTAATCTCAATGGTTGTCATCTCTCAAACAATTGCAGCAGACTTGGCAGCAGTTTTAACCCAGAGATTTCATTTCTTTCTGTGCCATCTCCATCTGCTCACACCAATCCATTTCTTCGCAAAGCAACCCTGAACAAGTTCTCAGGATACAGGCAGCAGAATGCAGCAAGCCTCTCACGCAAACTGCTTCTGGCACAATCCCAACAAAGTTCTTTCTCACCCTCATAAACCAAACCTCATGGTCTATAGTTCTTCCTGCATTCAGATCTTTCCAACTCTGACCAGAATGGTCCATGAAGCTGTACTTACAGCACTGCAAGGCATCTCTTAGGCTGAGGTTTCAAATCCTCCCACATTCCTCCTGAAAATCAGTTCCAAAAGGCCAAAACCACAGAATCAGGGTTCTAGCATCAACGACCAATCCCACTCTCTGGTACCAAAACTGTTGTAGTTAGCTTATGTTGCTTTGACAAAGATCCCAACCAAAAGGCAGTTTGTGGATGAAATGGGTTTATTTTGGTTTA
The DNA here is from genome assembly GCA_004024765.1 of Zapus hudsonius. NCBI lineage: Eukaryota > Metazoa > Chordata > Mammalia > Rodentia > Dipodidae > Zapus > Zapus hudsonius. The sequence continues at coordinate 3,359 of PVHP010050662.1, forward strand.
CACACTCAAGGGGAATCTCCATGATGGCAGGGAAAATAATGGAATGAACAGAGATGGACATCACCTCCATCACAGCACTGCAAACCCTAGCAGGAAGGTGTGCCAAAAACTGGCATGTGGAAACTAGCTATAACTCCCATAAGCCCACCCCAACAACACACCTCCAATTCCAAAACTACCGTCAGCTAGAGATCAAGCATTCAGAACATATACGTGTGCAGGGGGCATGTGATCATCTTCTTTTTAAGTTTTATCTTTTTTTGATGATATTTTTGGCTGGAGAGCTGGCTCATGGGTTGAAGGCAATTGCTCACAAAGCCTGCCAGTCTGGGCTCAGTACCTACATAAAGCCACATGCACAAAGTAGCTCATGCATCTGGAGTTTGTCTGCAGTGGCAAGAGACATTGGTGTGCCCATACTCACTCTTTTTTCTCTCTCTTGCTATCTCTCTCTTTCTCTCTCTCTCTCTCTCTCTCTCTCTCTCTCTCTCTCTCTCTCTCTCTCTCTCTCTCTAATAAATGACCAGAGCTTTGGAGATAGCTTAGAGGTTAACGTGCTTGTGTGCAAAGCTTGTCAGCCTGGGTTCAATTCCCCAGTACTCATGTAAAGTCAGATGCATAAAGTAGGGAATGTTTCTAGAGTTCATGGAAAGAGACCCAGCCACACCTGTACTCTATCTCCCTCTCCTTCCCTCCTTGCAAATAAGTGAGTAAATAAATAAAGATATGCCTGGGCTTGGTGGCATAAGACCATACCTCCAAAAACAAAAACAAAAAAGGTATGGCACTTTTAAAGACATGATTCTTTTTTTGTTTTTGTTTTTGGAGGTAGGCTCTCGCTCTAGCTCAGGCTGACCTGGAATTCACTAATTCACTAGGTAGTCTCAGGGTGGCCTCCAACTCATGGTAATCCTCCTATCTCTGGCCTCCTGAATGTTGGGATTAAAGGCGTGTGCCACCATGCCCGTTTAAGACATGATTCTTAAAACTGTAACAAGTTGGTTTTCTTTTAAAATCAGTCTGAAAGTCTTTTGCCTATTATTAATTTTTACCCCTTGACTTACATGGTCGTTGTTTCTCTACTACGTATTCTTGTCATACCAACTCATATTTTCTCTGTATGTTTTTGGAATTGTTGATACTATTACCTGCTTCTCTTTTGTGATTAAGCTGTTTCATTCCTTTCTTTTGGAATGATTTAATTATAATTAGGTTTAATTAAATATCTTTTACTTTTACTAGTAGTGTATTCTCAACACTGACTTTAACTTATGCTTTTAACAACCTAGGATGTTGGTGAGTGTTCAAATACTGCATATATAAATCCTGACCTAAAAGTCACTGCCTTCTCACAGAACTGTGACCTTTATCCAGGTAAGAGAGAACACACACAGACACCCCAACAGTAAGACTGTGGGGCTTGTGTTCCCGTGGTCCCACGCACTGCCCTTCCCTGCCCAAGGCTGCTGAGACTGTTGCAGCTGTAGTTGTTCTCAAGGAACATAGTGACAGAAGGGTAAAGGAGCGCTGTGAGTTCAAGGCCAGCCTGGGGCTACAGAGTGAGGTCAAAGCCAGCCTGGGCTAGAGTGATATCCTACCTTGAAAAATAAAAAAGAAAGAAAAAAAGAAAGAAAAATGTCTTCCAGTTAAAGGAAGGTTTTCTTGCGTTCTTGTTATAATGGGGTGGTAGCAGAGATAGTATGAAAAGCTTATGGTCAAGATAATATTTTAATCAAGAGTTGGCTTTTCTCATACTTGGAAATAGTTGTATACATTCCACAGTGAGAAGCTTCATTGAAGCTTCCTGTTTAACAGAACCACAGGATTGAACATTGTCCCATCTGTGTTTCACTGGAAACTGAGGCTCACAGAACCGGCACTAGAGACTGAGTGGAGAATCAGGATGAAAGTTTATTTTCACACCAGTGTGGGCCCAGAGGAATCTCTTCCAAAGCCTGGAATTTCTGATTCTTGGTGGTTCAGAGCTTATATACCTTATCTTGGACTGTTCTCATAGTGTTAGGTCTCAGAGCCCAGAGCCCTAGCCTAGGGCCAGAGACGAGAGAGGCAAATTTTACAGAAACAGACAATGGTTAGTTAGCAGACAGATGCCTGTAGCTGTGCCATGGAGATCAAAAGAAACACAAGATGATTTATGTATAGGACAGAAGCTGCAGCACAGATCATGGCCTTGAAACAGTAAAAAAAAAATACCCTACAAAGCCAGGCGTGGTGGCGCACACCTTTAATCCCAGCACTCTGGAGGCAGAGGTAGGAGGATTGCCGTGAGTTCAAGGCCACCCTGAGACTACATAGTGAATTCCAGGTCAGCCTGGACTAAAGCAAGACCCTACCTTGAAAAACCAAAAAAAAAAAAAAAATACCCTACAGTACAGGACACGACCAATCCAGAAGTCTATCCAGTAAAGGACATGACTTTGGGGCAGGTGCTTCTAAATCTCATTACCCCAATTTCCATCTCACCATGAGAGTGTTATTCCTTTAAATTAAGCAGAGCTTTTTTTAAGTTGCCCTCAAAGATGCAAAACTTGAAACTAGACATGGTGGCGCATGCTTATAATTCCAGCATTTGGGAGGTGGAGGCAGGTGCATCAGAAGTTCATGACGCCTGAGTCAACACCCTCTGGTTGAAAATGCTTCCTTAAACTCACCGAGTTATGAGGAGGGAAGAAAAACAACCAGGAAGTGAATCATGGGCCATCTTCCCTTACCAATGTGTCTGGCTTAGCACTTGACCTTGAAGAAATGAGCCATGGCTGGGCCTTGAGTGGGACAGGTGCCAGGCTAAGCTGCTCCCTCGGTGCACATGCTGACTTCAATCCTGATTCTTTCAGGGGAGGACTTGGTACAACCGCTTCCCAAGCATTGCCCTGGATGCCCCAAGGAAATACCTGTGGACAGCCCGGATCTGAAGGAGGCACTCGGTCATTCCATCACCAAGCTTAATGCGGAGAATAACTCAACTTTCTATTTCAAGATCGAAAGTGTGAAAAGAGCTACATCCCAGGTGTGTAGGTTAAAGCGCTCTCTCGTTTCCTATCTGAAATGGCTGGGTGAAGGTCAAAGAAGGGAATGTAGAGAAAGTCCCTTTCCAGACTTTCAAGGCCATGTGAATCCTAGCAGCTGCTGTGTAACTAACAAAACTCGGGCTAAAAAAAAATCAAGATTTGTTCTAAGCCTTTCAAGGCGCATCTCTCATTAGCACACTGAATGCAGGGCGTGGTTGTGCACACCTGCAACTTCAATGCTCAGGGGGCTGAGAGAGAATTGCCACGAGTTTGAGGTCAACCAACACAGTCAATTCCAGGATAATCTGGTCTATTTAGCAAGACCATCCATGTCACAAAAATACAATACAGGCTGGGGAGATGGCTCAGTGGTTAAGGCTCTTTGCTTGCAAAGCCTGCTGGCTCAGCAGGTTCAATTCCCCTGTATTTGCATGAAGCCAAGTGGCCCATATGTCTGGAGTTCGTTGGCAGCAGCAAGAAGCTCTAGCACACCCATTCGTTCATTCTCTCTCTCTCTCTCTCTCTCTCTTTCCCTCTCTCTCCTCTGAGGTAAGTAGGGTTTCTCTTAGCCCAGGCTGACCTGGAATTCACTATGTAGTCGCAGGGTGGCCTCCTACCTCTGCCTCCAGAGTGTTGGGATTAAAGGCTAAGGGTGTGTGCCATCATGGCTCTCTTTCTTAGATAGGTGATAGAGAGAGAGAGAGAGAGAGAGAGAGAGAGAGAGAGAGATGATAGATAGATAGATAGATAGATAGATAGATAGATAGATAGATAGATAGATGGAATATTGAAAGAAAACATCTTTTAAAAATACAATACAGGGCTGGAGAGATGGTCCAGAGGTTAAGGCACTTGCCTACAGTGCCTAAGGTACCAGATTCAATTCCCCAGTACCCACATAAAACCAGACCCATAAGGTGGTGGCCCTGGTTCTCTCTCTCTCTTTCTCTCTCTCTCTCTCTCTCTCTCTCTCTCTCTCTCTCTCTCTCTCTCTCTCTCTCTCTCTCTGTAGCTCTCTGCTTGAAAATGAATAAATAAAAAAATTCATTAAAAAAAAAGTTCTATAACAACTCATTGTTTGCCCACTAAATGTTGTAACTCATTATGGACAATAAATTAAAAAAGAGAGAGAGAGAATGAGAAAAACAAACGTTCTATTTAAAAAAAATACAATGCAGGGGCTGCAGAGATAGCTCAGTAGTTAAAGCACTTGTCTTTGGAGCCTAAGAACCTAGGTCCATTCCCTTCTCCAGTGCCCATGTAGTCAGTGCACAAGGTGGTGCCTGTGTCTGGAGTTCCTTTGCATGCGGGTCCTGGTGTGTCCATTCTCTCTCTCTCTCTCTCTCTCTCTCTCTCTCTCTCTCTCTCTCTCTCTCTCTCTCTCTCATAAATATTTAAAACTAAAACTAAAAAATACAATACAAAGCTGGGTGTGGCGACACACACCTTTAGCACTAGGGAGGCTAAATTCAAGGCCAGCCTGGGACCAAAGAGTGAGTCCCAGGTCAGCCTGGGCTACAGTGAGACTCTTCCTCAAAAATACAAAAACAGTCCAGCGGAGAGCTGCATTTCTTTTATTTATTTATTTATTTATTTATTTATTTATTTATTTATTTATTTATTTATTTGCAAGCAGAGAGAGACAGAGAGGAGAGAGGGAGGGAGAGAATATGGGTACCCCAGGGCCTCTGGCAACTACAAACTAACTCCAGATGCATGCACCACTTTGTGTATCTGGCTTTAAGTGTGTACTGGGGAATCTAACCAAGGTCCTTAGGCTTTGCAGGCAAACACCTTGACCTCTGAGCCATCTCTCCAGCTCCTGGTTTTGTTTTTCTTTTTTATATAGGGTCTCATTCTAGTTCTGGCTGATGTGGAATTCAATATGTAGTCTAAAGGTGGCCTCAAATTCATGCCTATCCTCCTACCTCTGCCTCTGGAGTGCTGGGATTAGAGGCATACACCACCATGCCCAGCTTTGTTTTGCTTTTTGGGGGCAGGGTCACAGCCCAGGCTGACCTGGAACTTACTCTGTAGCCCACTCAATGGTCACCATAAGCCACCATGAATTCAGGCTGGCCTAGAATTTAAGGCAATTCTTAGACTGAGCACTGGGATTAAAGGTGTGTGCCACTACTCCTGGCTAAGAGTTGGAGATTTTATTAGAGATATTTTAATGTAGACCTAAGGGTGAGGGCCAAGGGAGAAGAGGCACTCAGAAAGGATGTAAGACATACCCAATCGTGGGCATGGGGTTCTGAAGGGAGAGTCACAGGGTCTAACATTAGTCATGCCGTTTTGGTGGCCTCAAGTCATATCTCAAATGGTTACAAAGAAATGCCCCCTTTCTTTCTCCTTTGGCAAGTAAGATCATAGGGTGACTCTGTAGGTGCCTTGATGCAATTAGACTCTGATGAGATTAAGACCAGAAGCCACTAGGGTTGCACAAGGAGCTGACCAGATATGTCTTCCCTGTAAATGAGGTTTCTGGGGAGATTCCTAGAAAATTACAGGGAGGGAAAAACGCCTTCAGCAGTTGTAAGCTGTGCTGGAATTCTTGCTTCTCTGCTGGTGAGATTCTTCAGCCAGACTCCTAGGTGAAAGGTTCCTTCTCCTCCCATGTCCTCATCGTTTTCCCTGTCTTTCTACCCTGCCCTGCTCTAGGTCCTGGTGTGTCCACTTTCCCTTGGCTCATGGGGACCGTTGAGAGGCAGTCTGCCTTTTTCTCATCAACTTCAACATTTTCCTTGTACTTTTTGTTTTCTTCTCCTGTTTTTCTCCTCAGCGTGACCTTCCTCGTCTTGAGTACTGATAAATATTTAATTGTATTTCTCTAGTTATTTTCCTCAACTTTTAAACACATATTACTAATGATTAAAAACGTCGGCATGGTGTCTTTATGCTTGGAAAACTTCTGACGGCACCTGATGATAGCAGCATGGATAAGATATTGAAGCCCTAGAATGGACAATACTGTGGGGTGTGTTGAATTTCTCCTCTCTGGGCACTGAATAGAATTCAGCCATCAACATAAAAAATGAAACCTCATTTACCGAAAAGACACATCTGGTCAGCTCCTTGTGCAACCCTGGTGGCTTCTGGTTTTAATCTCACAGAGTCTAATTGCATCAAGGCTCCTACAGAGTCATCCTATGATCTTACTTACCAAAGGAAGAAGAAAGGGGGGCATTTCTTTGCAACATTTTGAGATATGACTTGAGGCCACCTAAACGACATGACTAATGTTAAGACCCTGTGACTCTCCCTTCAGAACCCCATGCCCACCCTCCATCACACCTGGAATGGCAGACACTTGAACAGCTGAGGCAAGAGGATCCCGAGTCAGAGTAGGCCAGTCTGGGTTATGGAATGAGACCCTGTTTTAAAATTTTAAAAGTAAAAGTAAAAAAAAAAGTCTAGGGATGTAGTTCAATGGTAGAACACTTGCCTCATGTGAACAAAGGTCCTGGGTTAAATCCCCAGTTCAACAATAAATAAATAAATAAATAAATAAATAAATAAATAAATAAATAAATAAAATAAAATAAAAGAAGGGCTGGGGAGATTTCTCAGTGGCTAAGGCAGTGATTGCAAAGCCTGACAGCCCAAATTCAATTCCCCAGTGTGTACGGAAAGCCAGATGCACAAAATGGTGCATGCATCTGGAGTTTATGTGTAGAGGCACCCCCTTCCTCATTCTCTCTCATTAAATATTTTTAAACTGTAATTTATTGCACAAATACTCACGAAGCGCTTGTGGTCTAATTAATTTTCCAGGTGGTAGGTGGAATGAAGTATTATATTGAGTTCACAGCCAGGGAAACCACCTGTTCCAAGGAAAGCAATGCAGAATTCACTGAAGCTTGTGAGATCAACAGCCTTGGGGTGAGTAGAACTGCAGTGGTCTGCTTGTTCATGGAAATACAGTAGCCATTTCAAGTACCACCTGCTTAAGTATCTTATGAATAATACGGTTTCTCTTTTGGCTTCTGTTTTTACGAGTAGCAAAGTGTAAGCTGCAATGCTGACATTTACATGAGGCCTTGGGAGAACCAAGTTTTCCCCACTGTCAACTGTCGACCACTGGAAATGGTATGTTTTCATTACAACAAACTTGGGGTCAACTCTGCCTGTTCTGAAAACCTGGATTTGGGGACTGAAAATGAACCATTTCTGAAATGAGTAAGGAAAGGTACCTAACTTTTTTAAATGTCAAGAAATCTTGTTTCAACGTTAATCTTGCTTCTTATAAATGCTGGAAAGGAGGGCAACAAACCTCTTAGTCATTTTTGCCCATCGTCAGAGTTCCCTGGGAGCCTGTGTGGGCCAGTGCTGAGTGAGTCCCTGCTATGGGTGCTCACCCCAGCCACCTGCAGCAGGTGCCTGAGGCACCATGGCTTCCACAAGCTGCCTCCATTCAAGGAGCTTTGAGAGAAATGCAAAGCCTGTGCTTGAAAAAGATCCCCTGCGGGTTCCTAGTCATGATTTCATCTGAAAAGCATGAATTTGCATCACTTTCTAGTCTGTCAAGACCACTGAGATTAGGAGCACTTTCTCCATGGTCCAAGATGAGACCTTTAAGATTAGAAAGGCTCTGGGGACCAGAGTGAATGGCTAGCTCTTCTGTCCCAGCACTGCACAGAAAGCACCCCTCCCATCTTCCACTGATCCTCCTTAGAACCCTGGGAGGCAGGCTCTTACTCCTACTGTGCTGAATGTGAGGCTTGTGTGCATGAGTCAAGTGCCGCTCAAGGCAGAGCCCTTTTTAAGAAATTGTTATGTAGGAACTTTGTATGTACAAGTCATGTGTTGATACCACTGTTTCCCACCTCCCTGCCCCCATTCCCCAGAGAGCCCTCCTCAGGGCAACTGCTGGTATGCTCCATGGGGTTGAGAACTATGAGTTGTTCAAGCAGCAGACAGTTATTGGGGGATGGGGGAGTGCCTCTGGATATTCTTTCTGCCACCTCTTTGGCAAAGTCCCCTGAGCCATGGTGGGTGAGTTTTAAACCTACTTGAATGTTGAGCTCTTAGCAGCCTCTGGATTTCTGCTTTGGAATGTTTTGAGTATCTTCAGTGTCTGTCTCCATCATTCTGGTGCAGCGTGTTGGGCAGAGCACATTTTGCCCTGTGATCCAGATTACTACAAGGGTCCCTCCCACCTGACTCCAAAGCCCATATCCTTTCACCAAACTCTGCCTTCAACTACTGGAGGCAAAAATCTACAAATCCTTATCTTTAATGTAAATTGCCTCTTCTCCCTTTTCTGGTTTAGCTTCTTGCCATGTTATATTGTATAGCACAACGTTATAAAAAGGCGTCATTTCAAGCCTGTGACATACCCTAATGTGTTTC
>PVHP010050663.1:0-11731 GCA_004024765.1 Zapus hudsonius
GCCATGTGGGACAAGAGGGCGAGTTCTCTAGGGGAGCTAGTTTTAAGTCCTCCCCACGTGAGTCAGAGGGACAGCTGATTGGTTCATATCTGACCAATCAGTTTTAGCACCTAGGTTGTAGCTCTAACTAGACACCTCCCATTCAAAGGGAGGGGCTGGAAGGGTAAGAGCGGTCTCTGTATACACCTGACTGTCACAGAATGATTCTAGTTTTATATTAAGTCAGGCCTTATATGGGCTTTTTTGTTTGTTTGGTTTTTGGATGCAGCTTCTTGCTATGTGTCCCAGGTTGGCCTTGAACTTGCAGCTATCCTCTTGCCTCAGGCTCCTGAGTACTGGGACTACAAGCATAGACCACCATGACCAGCTAATAGTCTTAATAGAAACTCACTATCATATCACAATAAAGCCTTAAGTCAGAAAGGAAGGGCTGTGGGAGTCAAACCACTGTCTCATTTGGATACTGGATCCATCACATACTTGCAGTGTGCCCTAGCACTTGTCACATAACTCTTGTGCCTCAGTTTCCTAAGGTGTAAGAAGAAGATAAACACACTACACATAATTTGTGAACATTACCATTAGAACAGTGCTTGGCACATGGCAAGCTCTGTTTGCTAACATCATAACTGGCAACAATACCCACACCCCTCTTTTCTTAGGACTAAGTAGACACATGAACCCCATAATCCTATTTCTTCTTGGCTGCTCTTAGGGCATTCCAAGGCAGAAGAAGAGAACACCCTTTGAGGGGGAGTACTTTAGTGAAGCCTCACAATGCACCTGGGGTCCCTGATTAAAATGGGAGATGACACCTCCATAAGTGTACTACTCTACCCCTCCCCCACTTACAACACAGTTGGCCTATTCCTTTTAATTTAAATGATTAAATCAGTATCTAGCAGAGCTGGTTAGTGTGCCCCTTTAATCCCAGCACTCAAGAGGCTGAGGAAGGAGGATCCTCAGGTGTGAGTTTAAGGTCAGCCTGAGCTACAGAATGAGTTCCAGGTCAGCCTATGCTAGAAAGAGACCCTGCCTCAAAAAAAATCATAATAATAACCTGTCAAGAGATTCAGACAAGGTAGTTTTATTATTACTCATAATAGGAAATTTCTCAATAGGTGAGCTAGAAAAGTGACAATAGACCTCAACTGCAAATTAGTTGAAACTGCAAATGGGTACATTTGAGTATCCACTGGGGTTAGAATATACACCATAGTAGCAGATCAGACCTTGATATAATTTGGAAATCTCTGGTTGTATACTTATAATAAAATGCTCATTTTATACTGAAAACACTTCTTTCATATAAATTGGTATTTTCGGTTACATGGAACACATTTCAATGGATAATTTGAGTTCTATAAATACTGGCCAGTCCTTGCAATGTCTATTAAGAACAGCCACCTAATATTTATGAAAAGCAAATATTTCTCTGTCTAGAGGCCACCAACATATCCACACAGGAAGAAAATGTTCCCTACTTGCAAGGACTGCCTCAGAGTGAATGAAAGAATTCCAAGAGAGCATGCAGAAGGGGACAATCCCTTAGGAGCCTCTGGGAGAGAGTCAGAGTAAGCAGGCAATGCTATATGTCAGGTTGTCCTTTCTCCCTCCCAGCTTAGCCTCTACCTCATGACCTCCTATCTGAGCAACTAGATGCTGAGACTACAGACATGAGCCAAGACACCAAACTTTAAATGCATCTGAATTCAAATGAGGACCATTCCCAATAAGGAACAGTAAAGACTACAGGAAGAAGTTCATGTTAGAACTACAAAGTCTGAAAGGGAATAAGAGATAGACGTTCATTCTTCTTCATGGCCAGTCTGGTAGAAACAATCCGCTAACATGGACTGCAGCCACTGCTCCCACAAACATGGGTGCATTTGCAATTTGTTTGTTTGACAAACACACTACCTCCAATGGTATCTATCTGAAATCAATCCAAACTTAAGAGCTTCCCCCAAAAGACACTTCCTAAAATCCCCATCCTACCACATAGCCAAAGCCAGAAGCAAGCCAATACACAAACTGTCATCAGCTATTAATTCCTGGGCCAAGGGACATCTTAACACAGGACTGTCATTGTGAAACTCATAAGCACTCAGTCACTAGGCCACACAATGCTATACACACACTTTTCAAAAGAGGAAAAAACCAAAATGTGGGTAAGAACAAGACTATTACAAAGACAAAATATGAAATCAATTAACTGAAGTTTTATGAATGGTACGTCTTTATGCCCTTCTTCCACATGAAAAAAAAACAAAAATTTAACTCTTTACTAAAAGGCAGAGGTAAGAAAGAAGACAAACCAGTGAAGAAAAAAAAATGTGTCAACTGACCTTTCGCCTGAAAAGATCCATATGGGAAAAAAAAAAACCTGGTTTTCAAATGATACTGTATTAACACATATATGTAGGCATAAATCAGTGATTAGCAGCATGTGCTAGGGTACTTCACTTTCACTTCAGGATTTAAAGACTACAGAAAAATCAAACATACAAGAGAGAGAGAAAGAGAGAGAGCTTGCACATTTAATTTAAAAACCAAAAGCCTCTCTGTTGAGCAGTATCAGAAATAATAATAAATAATATGGCAATTAGGGGCTGTGGAGAAGGCTCAGTGGCTAAAGGCACTTGCTCTCAAAGCCCGCAGTCCAGTTTTGATTCCCTAGAACTGCATCAAGCCAGATGCACAAAGTGGCCCACAGTGCAAATGGAGTTTGTACTGACAAGAGGCCCTGGCACATCCATGCTGTCTTTCCGTCTTTCCGTCTTTCCGTCTCTCGTCTCTCCCTCTCCCTCTCCCTCTCCCTCTCCTCTCTCTCTCTCTCTCCCTCTCTCTCTCTTCTCCTCTCACTCACTGCTGGAAAATAAATAAATAAAACCATATTTAAAAAGAATACGGAAATTAAATATTATGTTAGGTGAAAATCACAGGTGAAAACAGTGAACACATACCTAACCCTAACAAAGAAAAATAACCCTAAACCTTCCCCAGATGTTTGCTCCATGAAGGAATTGTGTTTTCTTTCTACTTTTTTGTTTGTTTGTTTGGTTGGTTTGTTTGGTTCTTCCAGATAGGGTCTCTCTCTAGCCCAGACTGACCTGGAATTCACTATGTAGTCTCAGGGTAGCCTCCAACTCACAGCGATCCTCCTACCTCTGCCATAAAGAAAATGGAAACTTATAAAATGCTGCCCTACCTGGAATCCTAGCACTCAGGAGGCTGAGGCAGGAAGATTACAAGTGTGAGTCAACTTGGGCTAGAGTGATCCTATCTAAGAAAGAGAGAGAGAGAGAGAGAGAGAGAGAGAGACAGAGAGAGAGACAGAGAAATATAAAACTGAACTAGGCCAAGGTAGCAAGTTCAATTTTAGGATTTAAACGCAAAACAAGTTCCCCACTCAATATAAAATTATATGTATATGTAATATATACACATATTCATTCACTTACCATTTTCAAACTGCCAGTCTTTGGGCTATGCCTGTAGAGTCAGTGTAAGTTTGAATGTGAGACTCCATGGATGATGGAATGCATGTCCTGGGTTATTATAAGGACTCATTGAGCTGATGCACATCAAGCACTTGAATAGCCTTGAGCACGGCAGACAATACGTGAGTGAATTAAAGAAGTGGTAGTACACTAGAGAACCAGAGAACCAAGATGTGATCTCTAAGTTTCCGTGCAGTTTTTCTACTGTAGTCCAATTGCTCTCTAAAAGTTAAAGATCTCTTTCTTTCCAAATAAGTCTGATATATCTTCCGTTGCAGGTTATGTAAAACAAGCCCTCTTGAAATGAAGTCTCCCTACCCCTTTAAGAGAACGCTGCATTCTTAATAATAATACACAGACATTCCAGATTATTTACCTTCGCTTGGGAGCTGACATGCTCAAGAAGAACAATTGGAGGTTGGACACCCTGATCAGGGTTTCGGATCAAGAAGAAACTTCCCCTCTTAACTGGACTCTCATATCAACAGACTTTTATCTGAGAGGTTACTGGGATTATGTAGTTGAACCATCAAGGGCAGAGGTCTGAGATGGAGTAAACCCTTTCAGGATCCCATTCTTTGACAAATGGAACTGGCAAGAGGACCTGTCCAAAGTATTTCTCTGTAGGTCTGGAAGCTGGAAGCAGAGGGGGACCTGGGTGCTATCTGATTTGCATATAGCCTAAAGGGATTTTTCCCAACCTGAGTAAGTGCTTGTAGAATATTAGTACAGATTTGCTGTTCTCTCCTATCTGGAATTTTCTCAAACCAAACAGAGACAGAGGGGGCCTTTGTGTTTTCTGGCATTGACACTCAAATCATTTTACCAATTAAGGATTCTGAGCTAGCAAATGTCACATGCTCTAGAGCCTGCACTTGAGACCTGCTAGAATTCTCCCAGCTGCAGTCAAGAAAATCCTGTGTTTCAAAGTGCTGGGTTTTAAATGCTGTTTACTGTGGGGGGCAATCTCCCTGACACCTAGTAAATCAAACTAAGATGCCCATGTGTGAGCGAGTAAATGCTCACTTTTCACCCTGCCTTCTAAGGCCTTCACTCAGCTTTCCCAGTAACACTGTAGGAATTTTCAAACAGCTCAGGGCCCACTGGTACCTGGCCATGGGAAGTAAGCAATAAATGCCACTTTCTGATTCTATGCAGATTAATGTATGACAATGGAATAAGATATCATAACAACACAGAAATTCAATAGCATTAGATCTGATAAAATCAGGACAAGGTATAGATGAAAAAGGAAAAAAATACAGTGTTTTTTTAACTTAACATTACAAAATGCTCTATTTGTGACTAAAATAACTTAGTACCCAACATGAATGTCAAAATACATTCCACTTGGGCCAAGAAGATGGCTCAGTAGCTGAAGGCACTTGTTATTAAAACCTGCTAGCCTGAATCCAATTCAGCATGCACATAAGGTCAGACACAAAAGTGGCGTGTGTCTGGAGTTCATTTGCAGTGGCAAGAGAACCTGGCATGCACACACAAACAAACACAGACGAACGGACACATGCAGACAGAGGCAAATGAGTAAAATAAATTCAAATTTTTCAAAAGATTTTTCAGGTGGCTGAGTAGTTAATGGCACCTGCTTATTAAACCTGCTGGCCTGGGTTTTCTTCCCCAGTATCCAAGGAAAGCCAGACACACAAAGCAGTATATATAAATCTGCAGTTCATTTGAAGCAGCAAGAAATTCTGGTATACACATTCTCATAATCTCTCTTTTCTTCCTCTCAACTTAATAAAAAATAGTTTTTAAAAGTATTTTCAATAAGCCGGGTGTGATGGCGCACACCTTTAATCCTAGCACTCGGGAGGCAGAGGTAGGAGGATCACGGTGAGTTCAAAGCCACCCTGAGACTACACAGTGAATTCCAGGTCAGCCTGGGCTAGAGTGAGACCCTATCTTGAAAAACCAAAAAAAAAAAAACTGTTTTCAAAAATGCACTCTATTTAGGGTTGGAAAATGATGGTATGGCATATTACAAAGATTCAAAGAGAAAAAAGCATCATTGCAGGATTTCTAAGTATCTCAATAAATATGTTCTTTACAAACAAGGTCCCTGATGAAATCTGCACATCTTCTCAAAAGCACAAGCAGACCTGGATGGGTTTTTTTTTTTGTTGGGGGGGGGAATGTTCCTCACTCTAGCCAAGACTGGCCTTGAATTCACAGTGATGGTGATGGACTCAGACTCCTGAGTCCTTTTATTTAAAATCTACATGTTAGGATAGTCAAGCACATATAAATGGTTAATATAAATTATAATAATTAAACACAGCATATCAAGAGTATTACTGATATCAAACAATAGGTTTCATACTTGTGACACCTCAAAACACGATATGCTCATGAGACATTGAAGTATACAGTAATAAGTAAATAATATGTAAAATAATTTTAAAAAATAGCCAGCATGGTGGCACATGCCTTTAATACCAGCACTCCGGAGGCAGAGGTAGGAGGAATGCTGTGAATTTGAGGCCAGTCTGAGGTTACACAGTGAAGTCCAGATCACCCTGGGCTAGAATGAGACCTACCTTGGAAAACTAAAACATAAAAATAAAAAATAAAAAAATAAATGAAGCCATTTCATTCATTTAATTATTAAATAAAAAATAAAGGCTGCATGTCTTTGTGGGTCAAACTATTATTGCTCCTTGACATGTATCAGAACACAGAACCCAGATGATGGCTCTGTCTGCCTCATCATCATAGATCTCTAAGTAGCCCAAGTTGGCCTTGAACTCACTATTCTTCTGCATCTACTTCCCAAATTCTGAGACTACAAGCTGTGGGCCACCACAGCTGGCTGGATTTTTTTAAATAGACATTCAAATCTAAATAATAGAGCCAGAGCTTGGGAGATGGCTCAGTCAGTAAAGGGCTTGCCCCTAGGGATGAGGTTCTGCATTTGGAATCTGGCACCCATGTGGTGGTGTGTGCCTGTAATTCCAGCGCTAGGGAAGCAGAGACAAGAAGGCACCTGCAGCTTCCAGACTAGCTCGTCTAGCCAAGTCAGTGAACTCTAGCATCAGTGGGAGACCCTGCCTCAAAATATAAGGGAAAGAGTGGTTAAGAAAGATACTCAATGTTGACCTCTGGTCTCCACAGGCACACACACATGTGCACATACACTTGTGCACACACACACATACATCACACACACAAATAAACACACATACAAACACACAAAGAAAAATGTAAGGTCAGAGCAAAAAATAAGAGCACTCCCTGAATTTATTGCCCTCAATAATTTGGTTTTTTTGTTTGCTTATTTGCTAAGTACTCAAAAACCAAGTTGGATAGAGTCTCTACCAGTTCCAAATTTTCATATAGATAATAGTTCTATCAGCTGACTTTCATATGGACCATAATTACATACATACATACATATTTAAAAAACATATTATGAAAACATAAACAAGGATATAGAGATATGAACATTTATATTAGATATTCAATCTTAAATATGCACTGGTCAAGGAAATAATATGAACATTCATTTCCCTTGGTGTTTAGTTAAAAGGAAGTGCTTCCGGGTTTGCCAAGTGCATGTGTGGAGAGATGTGCACATGTATGACAATTTAATAGTCTATAGCCCAAGAGAGAAGGGCATGAGAAATCTGTTAAAGAATTATCATACATAAGCCAACGTTGTACATCTTAGCCCATCCATTTCTGAGAAGGAATAGGGCATGGCCACAGCAATTTTAATAGCTTTTCAGGCTATTTTTTGAAACCAGAGATTTAAAAAGAAGAAGAAAAGGAAGGTTGTTTGTGAAAAGTTTGGTTCAGTATGAAGGTTGTCAAGGGAAAGTCTTTAAAAAAGTTTGTTCCAGACTTAAAACTTCTGCCATTATAAATAAAAAGAAATCTGCTAAACTCCTCTCATACAAGAACCTACAGAAGAAAAAGTGGTGGTGTTGGGAAGTAGATGTGGCATGAGCCAAAGAAATAGAGAAAACCAAATGAGAGATGATTTTAAACATCTTCAATAGGGGAAATGTCAAAATTTCAAAGCATGAAAACCTCTTGGCTCTAAATTACATGTCTTTTAACATCTTTCCTCAAAATCAAAAAAAAATGTGATTTTCTGAACTCCTCTTTAAAGCTATGATTAAGCTTGCTAATTATTCATTTGAAATCATATTATTTGAAGAAATTTATAAGGTTATGGTTGGCATTAAGTTTAACAAGTTATTCTGAATTAAAACAATGAAGATAAGGAGGGGTTTTTGTTAATGTTGATGTTGTTGTTTTGTTTTGGTTTGGTTTTTCAAGGTAGGGTCTTACTCTAGACGAACTGGAATTCACTGTGTAGTCTCAGGGTGGCCTCCAACACAGGGAGATCCTCCTACCTCTGCCTTCCGAGTGCTGTGATTAAAGTTGTACCCCATCATCCCCTGCAAGGTTTTTTGTTTTGTTTTGTTTGTTTGCTTGTTTGTTTTTAGAGATTTCCAGGCTGACCTGGAGCTCACTCTGTAGCCCCAGGTGGCCATCCTCCTACCCAGGCTTCCTAAGTGTGGGGCCTAGAGGGGTGTGCCACTGAAACCAGCTTGTTTGTTTCTTTGTTGTTTGTCTAAATATAAGAAGATAGAAAAACCCATACAATCAAAAAGTCTCAATGGACACATCAACCAAATATAACGCACTGACTTGTAGAACTCCTGATTTGAATAAACCAACACTAAAAATGGCATCAAATAATTAGAAAACTTCAGACCTTTACTGAATACTTCATGATGTTAAAGGGGAATCAAGAAGGGTGTAATGGTATCACACCTATAATCCCAGCTGCTGGGACCATAAGTTTGAGGCCAGCCTGGGTTAGAGTGAGACAGAGAAGGAAAAGAAAAGAGAATAGAATGAGGGGATATATTACATATAACCTAAGCTTTCCTGAACACATTGCTATGTACCCCAGGCCAGCCTAAAATTCTCAATCTTCCTGTCTCTGCCTCCCAAAATTATATGTATGCATCACTGCATCTGGCAGTGTTTAGGTATTTAAGAGTCTATCATTTAGTAATACTTAGTAAAATGTCTAGATAATACATGAGATGCAGAATGCACTTGAACATGCTCTGGAAAACAAAAGGAAAGAAAATGACACAGTGGAAAAGGAGCTTAGCTGGTAAGAAGGGTGATGGGGCAGGATGCTGAGGTGAGCTGCTTATGACGAAATCAGCTCTTTCATGAGAAACCTTCAATGTGTGTATGTCACATATTTTCGTTTGAAAAGAGTTATTTAAATTGAAAAATTATTCATATCTAATGAAGAAATTTACCTTAAAGATAGTATCTATGTTAAGATCTTCCCAGTGGTATACGCAAAGAGACGGTCCATGGGAAATTATACAGAAATGAATACTATGTCAGAAAATAAGTAAAGTCACTTGTTTTTTTTTTTAAAGGCCTTACTATTTTGGCTTGGAATCTTAGTCTACTTAATCTAATCATTGCTTCAAGTCCATAGATTAAAGTTATTCTCCCCACATACACTCACCTCAAAAAAATGAGGCCCAGATATCAACACTGATTAATTTGGATCCCCACAATGATATATTTCTCTTTTGATTAATACCTTTTATTCTTATAAGTTATTAGCCCCAAAATATCAAGTATTGGATGATGACATGGCATAATTTAATTTAGAAATGGCAATAGTTGACCAACAGAGTCAAGCCATATTCAACTTATAACTTAAGAAATCTATATTATGAATAAAAACCAACTTCATAGTGATAGAGAAAAAAATTCCAGATAGTGTTTAATTTTAAAAATGAAACTCAAAAAAACTATTTTCATCCATTCACCACTTACTGAATTCCTATGGACCTCACACTGTACTTTGTACTATTACTCTTTAACAAGGGAATGGAATAATTTCAAATCTAATCTTGAAGAAAGGAATTAGGACTTTTTAGGAACATGTACATTTCTTCAGGGTAATACACAGTATCTCCCAAGTTCATTTGTCAGTTTTTCAACAATGACTGAACATCAGTGAATGAATGTCAGCCATAAGTGCCATGATATTCTGGAGAAATGTGCACCTAACAAAATGAGAGCCTTGCTTGCAAATAAAACCAAAGCCAAAAAAAAAAAAAACAAAAAACAAAGCCATGGAGAGGCCTATTCTGAAAATGAAAAATATCATATAAAGAAATAGCAAGTGTGTGTTCCTTTAATAAAGCAAAGCAAGATTTTCCAAGGAAATTAAATCCACATATTTAGTTCCAGAAATGGATGAGGAATTTTTGTATATTTTATAGGAACAAAGTGAACATTTGGTTGTAAATTAGTACCAAACCTATAAACAAATTTTATATGTATTTATATGCACTGAACCTTCTTCCCGGATATTTCTGAGTTTATAGGGTTAAAAAATCAACCGAAGAGGGGGGGGAGCAAGATGGTGCCCAAGTAACAACTTCACCAGGACTCTCCGGAAAGGTTTGATCCCTTCAGCTAGTATCCAGTCTTTGGTCACCGGCCGGACCCGAAATCGGGCTCTCCCTCCCTCCCGAACCCCTGGGCTGGAGCAGACGGGTTTACCAGCAGCTCTCTGCTCCCCTGTAGAGCAGAGGGCCAAGCCCTCCTCCCTCCCACTAGCTCCCACCATTGTCCCCTCGGGGCAGATTCCAAGCTCTCTACAGAGGTTTCATTGCAGGACTGAGACCCAGGCACAAGATCACGGTTTCTCCTTGGCCTGGGCTTCAGGGAACCACGGCAGGGTTCCCCAACTGATCTCAGCTCTGCAGGGGAGCACAGAGATGGCTGGGCCTAGTGCACCCAGGGCCCGCGCCTTTGTCCCCTTGCTCGGGTTCCAGATCCTTGGCGCCAATTGAGAGGCTTCCCCACATGAGCTGCCGGTCCTCGGAGGTGGTCCTCTCCACTGTCTGAAAGGGGAGGGGGAGGGGTTGTCTCTCCATGGAGATTTGGTTGCCTGACTGGGATTCAGACTCTCCCCAGCTTTGGAACCACTGCGGGGTTCCCGGCTGCTCTCAGCTCTGCGGAGGAGCTGGCGGCTGCGCCCTGTGCACCTCAGGCTCTGCCTTTGTCCCCTCGTGGCAGATTCCCGGTCCTTGGCGCCAATTGAGGGGCTTCTCCACGGGAGCGACCGGTCCTCAGAGGTGGTCCTCTCCACTGTCTGAGAGGGGAGGGGTTGTCTCTCCATGGAGGTTTGGTTACCTGACTGGGATTGACTCTCCTCAGCTTCAGAACCACTGCGGGGTTCCAACTGCTCTTGGCTATGCAGGGGAGCCAGCAGCTGTGCCCTGTGCACCTCAGGCTCTGTCTTTTTCCCCTCGTGGCAGATTCCCGGTCCTTGGCGCCAATTGAGTGGCTACCTTGTGGGAGCAACCAGTCCTCAGAGGTGGTCCTCTCCACTATCTGAGAGGGGAGGGGTTGTCTCACTGAGGAGGTTTGGTTGCCTGACTGGGATTCAGACTCTCCTCAGCTTCGGAACCACTGTAGGGTTCCCGGCTGCTCTCGGCTCTGCAGGGGAGCCAACATCTGTGCCCTGTGCACCTCAGGCTCTGCCTTTGTCCCCTCATGGTGGATTCCGGTCCTCGGTGCCAAGTAGGTGGCTTCCCCCACCGGAGTAGCCAGTCCTCGGAGGTGGTCCTCTCTGCGATTTGAGAGGGAAGGAATCCCCGAGCCCCACTTCCCTATCTGGGCATGGGCAGAAACCAAAGGAAAAACGTAACTTCCCAAACCAGGCCCCTAGTCCCATTATGGAACATGAAAGTGGCAAGGAAACTGCATCGATCAGCATCGAGAAACCCTTCAACGTCCGGAATGGTATCCAGCCCCCAGAAGGCAGTTAGTGTAGTGCTGGAAGGCACTGCACAGGCTGCCAGGGGAAACTGATCAACGACAGCTGGAGTAAACAGAGACGATTGACACGAAACACAATATGCGGCCATGAGTAGGCTGACCACACCTCCTACTGGGAGGGAACAGCGAACCAACTAAGGAGCACTTGGTGTAATGGAGGAGCGTCGGCCTGGGGGAGACAATCAACAGCTTTCAAATTCGACCAATTTTCCACTCAGTGAGGGGGACCCCTTGTTTGGAACTAGGGATTCAGGGCGATAGGCACCGGATCCCGTACTTTTGGGCTCCCAAAACAAGATGCACTATGGGAGCGAGTGACTGGGAGACTACTAAAAATAGAATCTAGGTAATCCACAATTGTGTAT
>PVHP010050664.1:0-11612 GCA_004024765.1 Zapus hudsonius
AAAAAAAAAAAGATTTGTTATATAGATCATATAACATTATTTTAATGTTATAAGGAATAGGTAATGAGTTTTTTCAATCTGTGTACTTAAAACTATTCTTTCTTTTGTTCATATAATATTTTGTATTTCATGAACATCTACCTAAATTTTGACAAAATATGCAGAGTGCAGAATCCTATATTCATTTCTGAGGATCCTCTCTAATGAAAAGTTAACTTCAGCTAATGAGGTACTTTTATTGTCTTACAACATGGTATCCATTATGTATGTATATGAACATAAATACATCAATCACATAATCCAGTGAAATTCATCTCTTTCTTCCTGCTAAACACCTCATTTCTTATGCTTAACTTTCATTTCATAACAATGTTTGGCTCTACACCTTAACTGTCATGACTGCAAATTGTACATAGAATTTGCCTGAGGGACAAAATATAGAATGATCTGGAGGGTTTATGAGTACCAATTTGTCACCTTCAGAAAGTCTGTTGACTAAGACAATCAAAGATCAGGATTTCTAACTGATTCCCTATGAAATAAGAACTAGAGGATATGGCAGGTGACAGATCTCATGTTGGTACCCACCACAAATGAACAGGAGTTCTAGCAGTATAGACAGTCCTATTACTGTGTAGTGAATGATTGAGTCTTAAGTAATAATTCATTAAAATTAAATTTGTCCACTATCATGAATTCTGACTTTGGAGAACTCACTATCAGGAATTCTCACCAGCTAATAGCAATTGCTTCAAATGCCTTCTGGCCTAAGCTTCAATTACCATGACACCAATAAAGCTGGATGAGCACCCATTTGCAGTTTCAAGAGAACATGGACCATACATACATACACACACATTCTCTGATTAAAGTTAGGACTAGGTTGATCATTAACTTTTTTGAATTTCTTGATAAAATATGATATCAGTTGTAAGTTGCAGGCGCACACACACCCTGGAAGCTCTTTATATGGTAAGATTTCCCACTTTGAATTATATCATTTGGAGTGATGTTTGACTTTGAGTAAAAAACTTCCTTGCCTTCTTCATACACATAAGACAGCTAAATTCTTGAAGTTCTCTAATGCTGGGTAAAGGATGGCTTTTGCTAGCCATCACACATTCTTAGAAATTCTAACCTTTATTTGTCTATTACACATTCAAAAGTAGAGAAGCTTTCTCATATTCATTACAATGTTATCAATTCTATCCTCAATGAGTTTTCTGGTGAATACTGAAATGTGTCTATAGAAAGAAATCATTCAGAGATATACTACATTAATATGACTGTTAACACATGAATTTTAGGATACATGATGAGATATAACTTCTGACAGAAAGCCTTATCAGATACATTACATTCATTTGTCTTCTCACCTATATTAGTTCTTTGATATATATTATGATTTGACTTGGAAGGCATTCCCACATTCATAACAATTGTTTCTTGCCTGTATGAATTTTCTGATGTCTATTTAGATATGACTTGTCAAGGAAAGCTTTCCCACATTCATTACATACAAATGGCTTCTCACCTGTATGAATTTTTTTATGTCTGTTAAGATATGACTTACAAAGGAAAGTTTTTCCACATTCATTACATTCATATGGTTTCTCACCTGTATGATTTCTCTGATGAAAAGTAAGCATTGACTTGAAGATGAAAGCTTTCCCACATTCATTACATTCATAAGGCTTCTCACCTGTATGTTTTCTCTGGTGCACAGTAAGCTGTGACTTACAGATGAAAGCTTTCCCACATTCATTACATTCATATGGCTTTTCACCTGTATGAGTTCTTTGATGTGTATTAAGATCATACTTGGAAAAGAAAGCTCTCTTGCATTCATTACATTCATATGGCTTTACACCTGTATGTGATCTTTGATGTATATTAAGATATGCCTTGGAAAGGAAAGCTTTCCCGCATTCATTACATTCAAATGGCTTCTCACCTATATGAATTCTCTGATGAATATTAAGATTTGACTTTGAAAGGAATGCTTTCCCACATTCAGTACATTCATGTGGCTTCTCACCTGTATGAATTCTCTGGTGAAATGTGAGCTTTGACTTGAAGGTGAAAGCTTTTCCACATTCATTACATTCAAAGGGCTTCTCACCTGTATGATTTCGCTGGTGTACAGTGAGTTGTGACTTAGAGATGAAAGCTTTTCCACATTCATTACATTCATGTGGTTTCTCACCTGTATGTGTTCTCTGATGTTTATTACGATCTGACTTAGTAAGGAAAGCTTTCCCACATTCAATACATTCATAAGGCTTCTCACCTGTATGGGTTCTCTTGTGCATATTAAGATTTGACTTGACAAGAAAAGCTTTCCCACATTCATTACATTCATAAGGCTTCTCACCTGTATGAGTTTTCTGATGTATATGAAGATAGTACTTTGAAAGGAATGCTTTTCCACACTCATTACATTCATGTGGCTTGTCACCTGTATGAGTTTTCTGGTGTGTAGTAAGTTGTGACTTGTAGATGAAAGCTTTCCCACATTCATTGCATTTATATGGCTTCACACCTGTGTGAGTTCTTGGTTGACGAGTGATGTAAAATTTCTGATTCTCACATTGAGTAAATTCAGAAGGCTTTGTCCAGAAGATTTTCTGTTGACATTTTAATTCTGGTGAGAAACAACAACAACATAAAAAGCTTATTATATTTCTTATGTTGAAGAAGTTGATTCACAAAAACGCTCTCATATTTGGGCATGTATGATATGTTTAAAAGAGCTCACAGTAATTATATTAACACTCTTTTTCTCTTGTGACTACTTTGTTATTCAAAGAATTAAGCCTTACTAGAAATCAATACAATTTATACAGATTACACATTTTGGTGTGTTTCTTAACATTCCTGTTTTACAAATTTAAGTCAAAACTAAGCAAAGCCTTTCTGATATTCACTTAGTTTTTTGTAGGTCACTTGATTATAAAATGTCTCTATGTGAGACAAATATTGAAAAAAATCTTGGGTTGTTTTCATTGCATCATCAATTTTATTGTATCATTAAATTTCCATCTAAGTTTTTCTAAAGACAGACCTTCTAACTTGGATGAGACTTACTCGACACAAAATTTAATATTCAGTCATAACTTAGTGTGTATACGAAAAAAGTTGTCACTTATTGCCACTTCCTTTTTTTTTTTTTTTTTTGTTTTTTCAAGGTAGTGTCTGGCTGTATCCCAAGGTGACCTGGAATTCACTATGTAGTCTCAGGGTGGCCTTGAACTCACAGATATCCTCCTACTTCTGTCTCCCAAGTGTGGGGATTAAAGGCGAGTGCCACCACACCTGGCTTTTCCACTTCCATATATTTTCACTAAGTGATTACATTTCAATTCTCCATGTAGTGATTGGATACTTTATTCTACTGATTCCTTTATTTTTAAAGATTAGAAAGATTAGAGCATGTCATAGCCACATGCTGCTGGGATGAATCTCCAAACCAGGCACAATTTATGGGAGGAAAGGATTTATTGAAGCTACAGATCCAGGGGAAGTTCCATAATGGTGAAATGTCATTTAATAAATCCTGATTTAGCCAGGCTTGGCTTCTTCTGGCTCCCGGCAGGTGCAGGCGGGGAGAGAGCATGCCTGGGAGCCCCGGATGGGTTGGGCTGAGAGGCTCACGGAGTGCTTCTGCTCTTGGCCCCTCTGTTTGTCCTGGGTGGCTTCTTCTGGTTGCCAGCTGATGGCTGGGTTGCCGGAGAAAGTGTGGGACCGGCTGGCCCACTCCTGTGGACCCGGGCAGGGAGGGAGCAGACATCCTCAGAGTGGTGGCGTGCCAGTGGCCCGGAATACCCCCCCAGGAGTGTTACAACTCGGGGAACATGGTACCAGAGAGTGGGAATGATTATTGCTGCTAGAACTAAAAATCCATGGCTTTGGCCTTTTGAAACTGATTTGCAGGATTAATTTTAAACTTCATCCTAAGAGACTCCTTGAAGTGCTATAAGTACAGCTTGATGGGCCAATCTTGTCAGGGTTGAAAGACCTGAATGCAGTAAGGACTATAGACCATGAGGTTTGGCTTATTAGGATGGGAGAGAACTTTGATGGGACTAGTCTGGAGGCAGTTTGTGTAAGAGGATTACTGCCTTCTGCCTGCCTATGTCGAGAGAACTTTTGCAGGGCTACTTTTCATAAGAATGGACTGGTGTGAGAAGATGGACATGGCCAAGAAAGAAATGAAATCTTTGAGCTGAAAGCACTGCTCCTTAACTGTAATCATTTGAGAGATTACAACCATTGAGATTAGGCCAGGTGATCTGCATTGGGACAGCAGGAAGAATGTGGACACTTTTGAGTATTGAAGTTTTCCTCTTCAAGGTTGGCTTTGTTCCTTCCTTGACTCACAAGTTGGTGGTTGACCTGATACTATCAAGTATAACAAATTTAGGAAGAGAAGGTCATTGAATTTGCAACATGGTTTGATTTTTTTGGAAATGGTCATGGATAATGTGAAACAGGCATGTTGGATTGCTTGTGTGGAAGCCCAAAGGCTGGTTGCAGCAGAGATCCAATGAAATGCCAGGACTATGGATGGCTGCCAAGAACAGATTCCAGCACTAGGTGAAGTTTTCCAGGACACTGAGTAGGTGAGCTAGAGGGTCACAATTGGAACTCCAATGAGATTTATCAAACAGGGAGGTAGAGTTTGATGTTAGCCCTGTTTGTTGTAAATCTTGTGTTGGTTTAATTTGTGTTTGCTATTTCCAGCGTTATATTTTGCAATGTGAGTGTTCTATGACATTATATTTTTGGTATTATGGCTCAGATGAAAGACTTAGATTTTTGGAGTATCACTGGGACAGAAAATACTGTGGGGATTTTTCTTTTTCTTTTTTTTGAGGTAGGGTCTCGCTCTAGTCCAGGCTGACCTGGAATTCACTATGTAGTCTCAGGGTGGCCTTGAACTCATGGCAATCCTCCTACCTCTGCCTCCCTAGTGCTGGGATTAAAGGCGTGTGCCACCACGCCCGGCTTTGTGGGGATTTTTAAAGTTGGACTGAATGCATTGAATTTTCCATCAGTTTATGGAGGGCCAGGGGCAGATTAAAGTTGTTTTGTTCAGGTATCTCCCATAAACAATGTATTATGAATTCTTGATCCCCAGCTGATGGCAGTTTTAGTATCGGAATCTCATTGGACATATGTTGCTGGGGTGGGCTTATGGACTTATAGCTGGCTTCCCCTAGCGAGTTTTTGGCAAATTTTTCTTGCTAGTGATTGCAGTGCTGTGACAGAGGTGATGTCTACTCTCTGCTCAGGCCATCATTTTCCCTGCCATCATGGAGCTTCCCCTTGAGACTGTAAGCCAAAATAAATCTTTTCCATAAATAAATAATAATGTAAAAACTAGTATTTAAAATAAAGGTAATAGGGGTTGGGGATTTGGCTCAGTGGATGAGCGCTTGCCTAGCAAGCACAAGGCCCTGGGTTCGGTCCTCAGCACCGCAAAAAAAAAAAAAAAAAAAGACAAAAAATCACAAAAAGACCAAAAAAAAAAACACAAGGGAACTAAAATAAAGGTAATAAGAATAAAATACAACAGGTTGATAAATGGCTCAGTGGTTAAAGGGGCTTGTGGGCAAAACCTGGTGGCCAATATTCAATTACTCAGTACTCATGTACAGCCAGATTGAGAAAGTAGTGTGTGTATCTCTAGATCATCTGCAGTGGAAGGAGACCATGATGTTCCCATTCTCTCTAGCTGTCTCTCACTCTCCTTCCCTCTCTTCTTGCAATTAAAAATATTATAAAGTAGGGCTGGAGAGATGGCTCAGTGGTTAAGGCACTTGCCTCTAGTGCCTAAGGCCCTGGGTTCAATTCCCCAGGACCCACATAAGCCAGCCGCACAAGGTGGTGGCCCTGGTACATTCTCTCTCTCTCTCTCTCTCTCTCTCTCTCTCTCTCTCTCTCTCTCTCTCTCTCTCTCTCTGTCTCTCTCTCTGCTTGAAAATGAATAAATAAAATATTTTTTAAAATATATTATATGGTAAAAACAAAACAAATAATATAAGAAAAATAGTTGAAAAATAAAGAAAAAATAAATTGGAAAAATCCTATATCCTTGCTCACTACATAAGAATTCCTTAAAGGTGGCTTAAATAATGGTGTTTTAGCTGGAGTCTAATATTGTTAGTGCTGTTCATGCTGTCTGATGGATGGGGCTATAAAAAGTGTCAAAGGCAAAGCTGTGTTCAAATAAAAACTATGATTTCATTCAAAAAGCCACCAGTGACCTGATACACCAAGCTGACTGCTACTCCCTATAAAAGACTCCACCTTTTCCATGCATATGCATGGCGGACCATGTCTTTAAACCCAGCACTCTGGAGGCATGGGTAGGAGGATTGTCCAAAGTTCAGGGCCAGACTGGGACTGCACAGTGAGTACCATGACAGCCTAGGCCTTAAAAACAAGAACAAATATGAAAGTCTGTCATTTTATATACTTACAAGCAAAATTCAGTTAAAAATCTGCAGATATCCAGAGTCTCATAGCTCAATTCAGAATATTAAGTACCCAAGCCAGGCGTGGTGGCGCACGCCTTTAATCCCAGCACTCGGGAGGCAGAGGTAGGAGGATTGCTGTGAGTTCAAGGCCACCCTGAGACGACATAGTGAATTCCAGGTCAGCCTGGGCTAGAGTGAGACCCTACCTCGAAAAAAAAAAAAAAAAAAAAAAGAATATTAAGTACCCAATCAAGAATCAACCTCATGTGGTAATGTGAAAGATTGCACATATGATTAATGTACTCTCATAATTTTCAGAACCATATTGTATCTAACCATGTGAAGCTGTAATGAATGTCAAAATGTCAAGCAATTTGATCAGTTTAGATTTAATATTCCCTTTCTTTGTGATCATCAACAAGCAATTGAGTAAATTCTTCACCATGAATTGTGAGACTACCAAACACTCCACACTTTCTAAGGAACTTTCTAAGGTTAAACTTCCTCAGTGATTCTAAATTTGGACCCTATCAGATTCCACTACTACTTCTTGTGTCAATCTGCCAAACAGAAACACTGAATATGGCCATATCATTCCTGAATTGTGATTGTTTCCTGATTTTTAGGTTTTAAGGGTATATGGTATCTACTTCTTCCTTTTTTTTTTTTTTCGAGGTAGGGTCTCACCTTAACCCAGGTTGACCTGGAATTCACTATGTAGTCTCAGGGTGGCCTTGAACTCATGGTGATCCTCTTACCTCTACCTCCCAAGTGCTGGGATTAAAGGCATGCACCACCATGCCCGGCTTATGGTGTCTACATCTAGCACTCCAAGGAATTTTGATAAATGTAATCAACTTCTTTAATTCACGTCTGCTGTTACGCCTTGAATTAATGTTAAACAGAACCAATTCTCTATATTTCACAATGGATATTCTCCTAGTAGGATTCACCTAGTAGCTGAGATACTATTATTTTGGCACAAGAGCTCTTTTTATTGTCTGGCCTTACCTTGTACCTGTGGCATTTCACTGACTTCATAGATTTTTCTAGGATATGAGAATATAATATTTCTGACATTTTTCTACACTGCCAGTTTTACTTTACTTTATATATCCCATACCTTCTTTTTTAATCCCCAGCAGATTTCCTCTTTCACATATTAATGTACTTTCTTACCTAGATTATTTGCATGTATATTGTGAACAAAATATCTAATCGCTTATCTTATTTTGGAATCTATGGTGCTCTCTTTTCTCTCTCTCTCTCTTTTTGTGAATGCCACTGGTGCCCATGTATAACAATATTAAACACTCTCTTTGCATACTAATTTCTGACTTTCAATCAGCATTGTAAGCACAACCACAATTATAGAATAGTATACTTAAATAATTACTTCCTTCCTTTAAGGTATTTCTTGTCAGGATTTTATCACAGCAAGGTAAAAGGAACTAATCATATTTTTAAAAATTCAAATATGACCAAGTGAGAATTTAGGCAAAATATCTAACACATATTTTTGTTTTTTCGAGGTAGGGTCTTGCTCTAGTCCAGGCTGACCTGGAATTCACTATGTAGTCTCAGGGTGGCCTTGAACTCATGGCAATCCTCCTCTCTGCCTCCCAAGTGCTGGGATTAAAGGCGTGCGCCACCATGCCCGGCTTTATCTAACACATATTTTTTCCAAAACAACCAGTATAGAAAATTAAAATTTGAATGTCTAAGAAAATATTCTTCAATGACAAAATCAGGATCATGGGTTGCCATGGAGAAAGCTTTTTGTAAAGTTCTTAAACTAGATTACTGATTCACAGTAAGAGAAGTTTAATTTTGAATAAAATATGGTGAATATCTCTTAATATAACCATTCCCAATGATTTCTTATGTCACAGACTTCCTTTCCCCACTATGTAATCACTTGCCTGGTAGTTTCTGAATTGATTTTTCTGATACACTCCATGGTGCAAATCCATGTTCCAACTTGAAGATCAAATCTGGTTTGGTCTTACATTTCCCTGTAAATAGGAAATAATGAAAAATTGTGCCAATATGTTAACATAGGAAAATTGAGAAATTAGAATATAAAGAAGAATGGGCTTTTGATTTACAAGAAATGTCTATGAAAGTGAATATATACAATATCCATTTTCCAGGGTAATACAAATGAGATAAAAACTAGCTAAATAGTAATAGGTCAAAGAAAATTCTAATAATTTAAAGAGAAAAGCCCAAGTTCATTTATAAAAGAACACCCATTATAGGAACTGGCAAATTTTCAGCAAACTCATATATCAGCATTACTGTGTTTTGGAAACTACACAGGCACAACATCCAAACTCCAGGCCCTTTAACCTCAATGAATATAGATGCAAAACTTCTTCATGAAATAGAATGAGTAACATCATATAAAAATATTACAATATATGGCTAGAGAAATGGCTCAGGAGATGTGTGGTTCTTGTGTAACCTGAGATCCTGAGAGGACATGAGATTGCTCGAGTTTAAATCTCTAGAACCCATGTGAAACAAGTGTGCAAGACCATGCAGGCCTGTAACCACAGAATAGAAGGGAGCAGAAAACCAAGACCATTTTGATCCCTGCAAGCTCTGGAATCAATGAAAAACAGTTTTGTTTTTTTTTTTAAAAAGACAATGGCTTAAAAGAACAAGGTCAGGTGAAGAACCATGTAATGGAATGGGACACCTGATATTGCACTCTGGCGACTACAGTAGAGGGGCCACCAGCACAAGTGATTCCATAGGGATCAGTAAATGCATACACATGAGCAATCTCTACTGAAACGCCACATAACCTCAAATACACAAATTGAATGTGAACTTATAAGCAGACATAAAAATGAATAGTACAAACTATATTTCACAGCAGAGAACAGATGCAACAGTCACCATATGAAAATTTACATGTGTAAATCAATGACTATATATAATAAGCAGTAAAAATCTATATTAGTACTGCAATAAGGGCATAAATGTCACTTTATAAAAATCATTCTCGGGCTGGAGAGATGGCTCAGAGGTTAAGGCACTTGCCTCTAGTGCCTAAGGCCCCTGGTTCAATTCCCCAGTATCCACATAAGCCAGACCCACAAGGTAGTGGCCCTGGTACCCTCTCTCTCTCTCTCTCTCTCTCTCTCTCTCTCTCTCTCTCTCTCATTTCATTGAAAATGAATAAATAAAATATCTAAAAAAAAAGAAAACATGATAAAAATCATTCTCATCTTCAGCAAATTCTTCAATAAGTGGTTCAGCAGTTGAAAGTCCTTACTTGCAAAGACTGCAGACCCAATTATGAGCCTGCCGAGCACCTGTGTAAAACTGGACACAAGTGTCATATGCATGCTTGATCCTCATTGACTTATTCCAATGTAAAATGTATCCAAGATAAACAGAAGAGGGAGGGCCACATAGTCTGGAACATGCATGCACATGTGCGTGCACACACACACACACACACAAATTGACAAATTCAAATTTAAAATAATTCTCTCCATAATTGACAAGAGTCTATAATGATACAAGTAATGAAACAAATAAAACAGGACCTCCAGATTGATGAATGGCAAATACTGAAATGTTTTCTTAAATTCTTAAAGGATGTGCTCTTTCACCACTCTTCTTTAGTACACTACTGAAATTTTAGCAATGAACGATAGCTTAGTGATATACCACTTTTTCAGTATGTATGAAGCTCTTTAATTCAAGGAATAAAGAAAAAAAAAGCTAAAGTTTTACCCTAAACAAAGTAAATACAAATCACAACAAGAAGAGAAAGTTAGAAAAGTATTTTTGTTTATAGGCCAAAAACTAAATAGAGAGGGAAAAAATACTATAAAAAAAAAAGCAGAAATGGAACCAAGTGCAGTGACACACTCCTTTACCACTAACACTTGGTAGCCTGAGGTAGAAGAATCAATGTGAGTTTTAGGCTAGCCTGGATGACAAAGTGAGTTCCAGAATAACCTAACCTAGAGTGAGACCCTGTCTCAAAAAAAATTTTTTTTAAGGTGATATGAATAGAACTGGAAGCCGGGCATGGTGGCGCACACCTTTAATCCCAGCACTCGGGAGGCAGAGGTAGGAGGATTGCCATGAG
Source organism: Zapus hudsonius (assembly GCA_004024765.1). Classification (NCBI taxonomy): domain Eukaryota; kingdom Metazoa; phylum Chordata; class Mammalia; order Rodentia; family Dipodidae; genus Zapus; species Zapus hudsonius. Next base: position 10,597 of record PVHP010050664.1, read on the forward strand.
TTCAAGGCCACCCTGAGATAGTGGATTCCAGGTCAGCCTGGACTAGAGCGAGACCCTACCTCAAAAAACCAAAAAAAAAAAAAAATGAATAGAACTGGAGGGCATAATGTGAAGTAGTATAGCTATTTTGTATGGTTTAGCAATGACTGTCACCATTTTAAAGCGAAACATCTTTACTGAATTGCAAGCAACCTTTCATTACAGTTATATCAATGAAATCAAGAAAGCTACAGCAGTGACCTAGGTCTTTGATAACACCAACATAATGCACTATCAACATTTCCCAACCAGAGTGCCAAAAATACCTCACTTGAAATTCCAATTAGGAATGTATAGATAAGAGATAAAGTCTGATTAGGATTTTGATTTTTATGATAGAAGCCTTGTTCACTAAGTCTCCCCAACAACTCATTCGCTAAGCTGGTATTGATTTTGTTCTTTGGGCTCTTAAATTTCTTAACTTCTCTCCAGAAAAGCCAGTGGATCTAAATGAAATATGACAAGGACAAGAATCTTTCATATTCTCATTACGCTTGAAAGTACACAATGAATTAAAAGAAGTAGAAAATAAAATAAGTAATTCCAATGTGGAAATGTGTGGAAGAAAGGGGATAGAAAGAGGGTGAGTAGAATTAACTGGATACATTTGGAAGAAATGACTTCTTATATTCTATAGCAAAGTATTAAGTAAGTACACATGTGACAACAATTAAATTAGTATTTCAAAACTGCTATAAGAATTTTTCAGAGTTCTCCATACAAGTAATATCTGAGCTGACAGACTGTTCACTTTATATGTGTGTACAGCAAAGTCACACTATTCTAGTTTGTGTCCCATTACAATGTGTCAATTTAAAAGTACAATATCTAAAATAATATTAAGTATCAGTAATGATAACAATGCTTGTCAACCAAAATGGAAGTAATTGCTACTCAGAATTTCAGCAGAGAGTAACTCACCCAAGAACACCAGGTGGTTGTAGTTCTCCAGCATTGCTTCCCTGTAGAGGGTTCGC
>PVHP010050665.1:0-11737 GCA_004024765.1 Zapus hudsonius
CCCTTTGGGCAGAGGTCAGCTACTCCTGGGTTCCACCTTCCATGTCCCTTCGTTTCTGAATTCCTAGAACTGGACAATGCAGTTTCATTCATTGACTGCGGGTGGGGTGGAGACGCACGCTTCACACCCAAATTTCTTCACCACTTCAAGCTCTACAAATCCTACCAGCCACGATGACCCCGGCCAGACAAGATTGTCACCTCTCGTGGGGCACGACCATAGTTTGTCCTTCTGTTTCTGGTACGGGGTCTTCTGTCTCTGTGAAACCTGGAGGACTCTGAGCTGAAGACCCCGAGCTGTCACTGAGTTCTCTGCACTGTCCGCAGAGTATGCAATAAAGAAAGAAAAATAAATAAACAGGGCTTGGAACGGATCTGAGAATTGAGTATTCTTTCTTAATCATGGACACACTTTTGTGGGTTTTTCAGTTTGAAAATTGATATAATAACTTTCAAAAATCTCCTACCAGGGGTGGGGGAGATGACTCAGTGCTGGAGGGCTTGCTCTGCAAGCTGGAGGCTTGCAGTTCAGATCCCAGCGCCCATATGAATGCTAAACATGGCCGGTCACCAGCTACAACCCCAGCACACAGAGGCCGAGATGGGGCCCTGGGGCCAAGCTGGCCAACTTGACTAGCGGAATCAGCCAGCTTTGGCTCAAGTAAAAGACCCTGCCTCTGTTAATAAGGAGAGGAGGTGAGAGGGAATGAGGAAAACACCAGTGTCATCCCCCTGCCTCCACACTCAACATGAGCACGTGGGCCCACAGGCATGTGCCCTCTCTGGAGGACACACGCACACACAACAGTACAATGTTGTATAGTGAACACATAACGGAGAGTAAATAAAAGGAACAGCCCCTTGGGCCTCACTACCATCGCTTAGGCTCTGCTCTGCCTGCCCAGGTTGTGTGTTGGGCAGGGGAGGTTCTGGGTTCCTAGCTGGCCCGCCAAGCAGACAAGTTGGTGAAGCACTTCACCCTGTAAGAGACTCAGAAACACAAAGTCCGCAAGAGCCCCTGGCTTATTCTGCACCATTAAACTGTGTGATCTCGCCAGGTTTAGGGCAGAGCACCCTGGTGCCGCAGAAGTCCTAAATGAGTAGGCAGGGGGACATCGGGAACTGTACTCATGCAAGGGAACTACCCAGAACATACAGCACTAGAGAGGTTTTTAAAAATATTTATTTATTCATTTTCAAGCAGAGAGAGAGAGAGAGAGAGAGAGAGAGAGAGAGAGAGAGAGAGAGAGAGAGAGAGAGAGAGCACCAGGGCCACCACCTTGTGGGTCTGGCTTATGTGGGTCCTGGGGAATTGAACCCGGGGCCTTAGGCACTGGAGGCAAGTGCCTTAACCTCTGAGCCATCTCTCCAGCCCTGAAGATATTTTTAAAATAATTTTATTTATTCATTTTCAAGCAGAGAGAGAGAGAGAGAGAACCAGGGCCACCACCTTGTGGGTCTGGCTTATGTGGGTCCTGGGGAATTGAACCCGGGGCCTTAGGCACTAGAGGCAAGTGCCTTAACCTCTGAGCCATCTCTCCAGCCCAAATCCACATGACAGTTCAGAGTTAGCCAACCCCTCAGAAATGCTGATGGCTACTGTGGAGTCTGATTCTAGTTGGTGAGTCAACTGGGTGATGGAGGCAGAGACAGGGAATCCCTGGGGACCTCCGGCTGCCTAATCCAGACAGATTGCTGAGCTCTGGGTTCAGCAAGAGACCCTGTCTCCAAGAATAAGGTGGAGAGTGACAGGAAGGCGCCTCACACGCGAACTCCCAGACACACCCCACACCGTGAACACATGCAACGAACGACAGAGATGGATTTTCGTGCGGAAACTGATCTTGCACGTTGACAAAGTGGAGCTATTACATCACCAGTCAGACTTAACGCACGCGAAACTCAGGGTTGCCTTATTTTAATTTGTCTGAGTTATCTAAATACATAAATCTGCTACCTTTCTATGAAGACATATCCCAAATTAGCTTTCTTTCCCACCATTGGAGAGGAGGAGAAGCAGCCGATTGCAAAGCAAAGACAAATCCTGCCTTTTAGATATTCACCCAAAAGTCCTTCTAATTTCATATCAACATGCACACATTTTTCTGAGCAAGGAATTTGGCTGAGACCAACCAAATGCTAATTTAACGTTCTTGTCAGATTTAACAAATTATGTGTAACTCAGTACATATGCTCATCAAATTTTTAGAGATGAAGAGCATATTTACCCTAGTCAATATCCATATCTTTCAGAAAAGGGTTTTTTTTCCCTCTTTTTTTCTTTTTGTCCTCTTGTCTTTTTAACGTATTGTGCTGCGACATGAGTTCAGGGGCCCCTGCTTATTCTAAGAGTCTTCCATGATCATCAGAAAATAGCCAAGATTTGCAGCCTCTTTGTGATGTTTCCTTAATCAGACTTGAACTCCGAGAGGCAGTTAGGATTGGTTAACTCTAACCTAGAACCTATAACAACCGGAAGATGCACATGGGCTGCAGGATTTGAACCCTCATCTGACATCTGAGTTATGTTGATGTTGTTTGGATGACAACCTCATTATGACACATAATTGCTCAGCCGTGTTCTAGCAAATACTGGGTTAAAAATGTCTGGAAGATGCTCGTTCTTCCCGTTATTAATTAGCACGTGTCCACTTCGCCAGATCCAGGGCCCAAACTTCATTTGTTATGTGCAGCCAAATGCATGAATAGCTTTGGAGTAATTATTTTCCAACATCATCTAATACCTCTCTACACATCAATTAAAAATCCCCTTAACAAGGAACCGCATTTTGTTGGAGATCAAATGCCTGGTCCAGAGCTATATCAATCACGTAGAGCTAATTAGTGGCTCTGCTTTATATCATTTGTTTTACTTTATTATTTCATTGTACACTTCCTAATGAAACCAATTGAACAATTTAAAAATCTTTGTTCAATTAATTGAAGGCTTAAAGGCCAGCTACCTAGCTGAAGCTTTCTTCCATCTGAAAAGAAATCCCAGGGAGGGTGGGGAAAGAGGGGGAACCCCGTAGATGGGTTATTATACCTGTTTACGTCTGAAGTGCCCGCTCTATAGATACAAGATTGGAAGGTTTATCCCTGGTCTCGTACTGCTTGCAAATAATTCCTTGCTCTCTATACCTTTTCAGAGTGTCTCTACACCATGAGCCATTTCAAAGGAATCAGCCAAAACAAGCAAGGAGACATGGGCGGTTCATCCCGAAGCCTGTATGGTGCTCTCCAAATTACTGTCTGTTTCAGTCAGCGTATTATAAATAGGTTGTCCAGTTTTTTTTTTTTGCCTTAATGCAAAAAAAAATTAATTAAAATGCTGAGCTGTGAACGATCTTTAGTAGCAGTCCTTTGGGTCTGGAGAGAGCTGTGGATCCCAACCAAGCATGAATGGGTTAAATACACACTAACGACCAAAAGTGGGTGCTGTAATGAGGGGTGAATTGGAGCTCTTTAAAACCCCAGCTTGCTCATCAGAACTAGGCCCGAGCGGGACACATGGGGACAGGACTGGGAGCCTGGTTTCCTCCTGTGTGTGGCATTCTAACCTGTGACCCCTGTCACACTCAACTGTCCCAAGGTGGTCATTATGCTTTATGAGACCTTCCAACCCTCCAGACCTTTGTGCAAGGTTGCACCCCATTAATGCAAAATCAAGGGAGGTAATGTTGGTCAGAGGAGAACCAACTCTCTCCAGTGCTGACGCCTCTAAAGGGGCCCCTTCCTCATGAACTTGAATTCTTCTTAACTAAACAAAACTGACAAATCAGCAGATGTCAGGGAGATGTCAGGGCTTCCCACGAAGGGGTTGGGGGTCTCTCTGGTCTGTGGCAGAAGGAGAAAAATCAAGACCATAATTTCTGAATAGTTAGGCTGGAATTAAAACTGTTACCAAGTTTGCAGTCATATGCACTTTTGGTATGTGTTTACACAGTTATTACTTTGAAAATTAACTGATGGGAAGAATTCTATCCAAGAATAAAAAGGAGGAGAATTTCTTTAAGCTCTCCCAAGGGTTGCAGATTCTCCAGAGTCACTAGGGGGTCCAGATGAAAAGACCTGGGAATCCCCTAGTCTCCTTGTTCCTCACCCAGACGTCTGTTCTTTATAATGAATCAGTTATTAGCCTTTATTTGTCAGTAATAATTGAATTTTACACGTAAGTGAATTATGCACCAAATGGACTTCTCTGCTGTAATTTTAAATAGACTTCAAATTATCTCCCATGGTTTCTATGAATCCTATGGGGAAGACAGAGAGAAATTGTATGGGGAGGGGTGGTTGGAATTTAATGTACATGGATAAAATTGTATGATAGCTTATTAGAGTTCTGCCAGCACATTGAACAAAGATACCTTCTTAACTGTAGTGTCGATGTAAAGACCTGGGTGGTGAAACCAAGTGCACAGGTTCAAAATATGTGGAAATGAGAACCAAATGCAGGCCACTCTAGACTAATAGAGAAGGGCGGACATTTTACTTATGCTCCTGATAACTTAATTATTCAGAAATCTGATTTTATATAATGAAGCACTTTAACAAGATATTCTTTTTTACAGGCAAAGCACCTTACTTGCTGTTGCAATCAGCTTCCTAGTTGCTGCGCAGAAAGAACCCAAGCAAAGGCGGCTTGTGGAGGAATGGGTTTATTTGGCTTACGGACTCCAGGGGAGACTCCATCCTGGCAGGGAAAACGATGGCAGGAGCAGAGGGTGAACATCACCTCCTCCACAGCACTGCAAACAGCGGCAGGAAGGTGTGCCAAACTCTGGCAAGGGGAAGCTGGCTTATAACCCCATAAGCCCACCCCCGACAACACAGCTTCATTGAGGTTGTAAAACCCAAACTGCCATCAGCTGAGGATCGATCTATCAGAACACATTCAATTGTTTGTGGGGGACACCTGGATCAAACCATGACACCTGCTGACCAACTCTCGAGCCCAGATATTCTTTTTCCAACTGTCCCATGAGCCCAAACAGGATATTCTTTTCAGGGCTAACATGACTGGACCTCTGGTCTTCCAAGACGTCTTCCCACACCGCTCTGCATTCACCTTTCCATCTTATGTCGGCCTAAGTTTTAGTGGATTGTCATTGTTCTAGAAACTCCAGGAGTCTCCCCTGATTACTCTAGTGTGGTTTCCCAAACACCTGTAACAATAGAAACTGTCATGGAAAGAGATTCCCAGTTCTCCTGTTGTCAACATGGACTCTCCTGATTTCACACTAATCGTCATAGGCTCAGTGACAGGGAAACACCCTGGCACATGGCTCTGGGGCGCTGGAGGAAGTTTTCTTTTTTAAACTTTATTATCCAAAATCAGAGGGCTGGAGAGATGGCTCAGCGGTTAAGGCACTTACCTCCAGTGCCTAAGGTCCCGTGTTCAATTCCCCAGGACCCACATAAGCCAGACCCACAGGGTGGTGGCCCTGGTGCATTCTCTCTCTCTCTCCTTGAAAAATGAATAAATAAAATATTTTAAAAAAACAAAATCAGATACATTGTATGAGCAAGTATTGTGTTGCTATCCACATTTCCCTCCTCTCTGTCCCCAGTCCACTGGGGATCCTCCTTGGTGGGCACCCTGGATCAGTCTATGGGGCAGGAGGAAGTTTTTATGAATCCAAACGAATACCACAGGGCAGGCTGAGTGTGACAGAGGGCACAGGGTGGGGTGTTAGACCCCTGGGACAAGCCAGATTTGGAGGTAATTAACCTAAGGTGGGCTCAGTCATCCCCCTCAGGAATATTCTGAACACACACCAAAGGAAAGCTGAACTTGGTGGTTCACATCTGTAATCCCAGCACTTGAAAGGCTGAGGCAGGAAGATCGCAAGTTTGAAGCAAGCCTGGGCTATATTGTAAAACCCTGTCTCAAAACGAAGAAAACAAAAACAACGGTGATACCAGTAATTCCTCCCAAAACAACACGCTTGTTTTCTGAATTCCTGTTACAATGCATCCCTCTTCACAATGGTTGCTGCTGAATGTTATTCTCTGATTGTTAATCATCTCTCCCCCGAGCAACCTTGGATGTTAAGAATATTTTATATTGCACACATCCCTTCTGTCTCATCCTCCCGGAAAACCAACAATGCCTCACAGGTTCTTGGTAAGAAATAATTGAACTCAATTTAAACAAACATGCTTGCAAATACCCAAAAAAGATGCAGGAGGCACAGAGGGAAACTGAGGTGGGGGAGAGCGAGGCAAGAGTAAGAAAGTCTCTCAGGTAGATCTCATAGAGCCAACGACAGCTTTTTTCTCGTAGGGTAGGATTTGCAGAGATTTTAGGAAACAATAAATAAATTGAGTTACCAGTGCAATCATCAAGAACTAATGATTACTGAGCTAAAGGTGCTCGCTTGCAAAGCCTGGAAGCCTGGGCTAAGACCCCCAGTACCCACGTAAAGTGGTGCATGCATCTGGAATTCTTCCCTGAACACCTGTATGCTCTCTCTTCCTCGCTCTCTTTTAAATTAATTAATTAATTAAAATCCTCCTTTAAAAAAGAAATAACCATTGTGAATCCTTGTGTCTCTCTCTAAGGTCTGGCAAATTGCACTTTGCTTCATGGATAAATGTGACGTGGATTTGGTGAGTCTGATGCCCATGATGGCATCCGTCTCTGGCGCCTTGGGAGCTTGGGCTGTTGCTTTCCATGGTCCTGACGTCATCAAAGTCGAGCATTGGGCTACAAACATGGAGAGAGGATTTCTTGGAAGGTTGTATCTACCCAAACTTCACGTGTGGAACCACACCATCAACGTGAGGTGCTGGGGGGGTTTCTTCCAGGTGATAGGCCATAGGGGCGGAGCTTTCATGACTGAGGTTAGAGGTCTGATAAAAGGGGCCTCCATGTGACAGCACGAGGCGTCACCCCTGAACCAGGCAATGGGCCCTCACTAGATGCAGAGTCTTTGGGTCTTGGAATTTCCAGCCTCCAGATATATGAGAAATAAATGGACCCTGTCAAGTGGGGGCCAGCAGAGCAGTCATCTGACTCCTTGAAGACATATTATTAAATTTTCTACTCCTTTTTGTGATAATTCACAAAAGTAGTAATTCAGCAGCTTTATATTTCTAGAAAGTTATTCTTTTATCTAAAACATATTTTGGGTCTTGTTTCCTTATTCTTTTCTTACCAATCCTTGGGTGCTGTCTCCCTGTCTTTCTTAATTAAAGCCTCAACTTGCTTCATGTCCCTGTTTCCTCATAAAGACACTGTCTCCTTCTGAGCCCTGTCTCGGATTTATACTTGTTTTGATGACTATGCCAAGGTCTATTTTTGTAAAAGTTTCATTTCTTCTCATTAAGAAAAATGTGCTTTCTCAATTCTTGGACACTATCAAAAATTTGTTTGTTGTTTATTTCCATATATCTGTTCCTATATTTTCTGCTTTAATTCGGTTTCTGAAAAATGTATGATCGAACCTCATTTCATGCTTCGTTCATTCATTACTCTTCTTCTTGCACGAAAACAGCCAGCTAGGGTTTCTTGATTCCCTGTCATCCCTTTAATCATGAAGTTCTTGCCCAAACTGCAAACCCGCAAGTCTGTGGGAAAGAACTAGCTGATGTGTTGGAATGAAATACCATTCTAATGGTTTATTGTTTGGGTTGGTTGGGTTCCAGACGGATCTGGAACTCACTCTGTAGTCCAAGCTGGCCTGGAACTACCTCAGCCTCCCAAGTGCTGGGATTAAAGGGGTGCATCACCACACCATGGAATTTTCCATTTGATGGTGAATAACACCTCAGCTACTGAATGAGGTTAGCAGCCTTTGAAACTGTAATTCTATCTGTCACCATTGGTTTATATGGTTTTGGTTTACCTCATGCAAATTAAAGTGAAAATGAGATATTGTTTGTGTCTCTTGGGGTATAAGAATAAAGAGGATGCAGGCTGTACTCTCAAGAAATTTGTAATAAGACAGCCAAGGAAACTGTTTTCTCTCCTGTTAGATAACAGGTTCAGGCAGTTGGAGAGCCTCTGAGTGTTCACACAGAGGATGGAGGACCCAACTCTCCTTGGGAGAGATGCCAAAGACTTGAAAAGAAGATGGTTTTCACCCAGAGCCAGTTTTTGGTTTTGTATCCCCCGAGAGACAAACAATATAAGGGATTTATCAGGGTGTCTGCAAAGAGAAGAAAAAGGAGACAGAAGGGAGAGAAAAAATATCTGAGGAATTATTCAAGATAATTCTGAAATTAAAGATAGGATCTCTGGACTTCTAGCTCTGTCCATTCCTTCTATGTGACCATGGAACCTTCTGGTAAAGATTTTAAAACGCTTTAAGCCCTGGGGCTTGACCACAGTTTCAAGCTATGGAGTGTCAAGCAACCACAGCATGTACCTCTCCTTCCGGAGTTCATCAATTTCCTGCTAAGAACAGACGAAGCCCATGGCTTCTACAACCAGGAATCTATGTCTTCAGCACAGGTGTAGCGAGAGAAGAGAGAGATAAGGGAGATGGAGTCCTCCGACAACGAAGTGACTGATCTCCTAAGTCCAGGCTGGCTGGGTGATACCAGGCCCGAAGTCCGGAGGACGCAGGGAGCTTGACAAGGGGAAGGGGGCTGGACAGACTGCGTGGGGTGGGGGTGGGCAGAAAGCTATGCGGGGGCTTTGGAGAGAGAAAAATCCGAGTGTAAGCAGCAAAGTTCACGACTGAAAAAGAAAAGGCTTTGGGTCCGTGATTATGAGCTGTTTGGGGAGTTGCGTGGAGTATTTGAAAATGCACCGAAGTTGCCCATAACATGGCTGCAGGAATCCAATCGAAATCCGTCAAATCAATGGTCTTGGGAAGGCAGTGGTGACGGGCAGGGGGGTTGACGAGAGGGCCGTCTTCATGGGGGACAAATAACATGAGAGGCAGAGTGAAGTCCAGGCTCCTCTTCCTCTTTCTGGGGCTCTTGTGGAGTAGGGACTGAACCATGACTGTCCCAGCCCCAGAAGACTCATGGTCCCAGGGAAGGCGAACTTCAGTGATGGCAAAGTGTGGTTCATCTTGAAAGCCACTCAAGAACGAGAGGAAAAAGAAGAAAGCCCAGGTTATGGCAGACAGGGCCTCCTGGAAGAAGGAGAGAGACAGCTTGGCCAAGTGGAGTCCTGTCGACCGGGCAGGGCGGAGAGGAGGGTGCAGAGGTGGTCCTTAAACAGCCTTGAAGTCCAAGTGGAGCTCCATGGCCAGCCACGAGCAGAACTCCAGGGACCTCTGATGGCAGGAGCGAGTGGAGATTAAAGTCACAAAAGATGGTCTTTATAAAAAGCCAAAGGAAGGGGAGGACTGCTGACATACTGTCTTCCAGACGCACAGTGGTCTTGATAGTCAAGGCCTCACAGTGGCTGACGCTACCTACAGAAGACCTCGTAATAGGAGGAAAAAATGATGCCATCAGAATAGCAGAGACTTATTGGAAACAAGGAAGGACTCAGTGGAGGGGGTGTTGGAGAGGGGAGAGGACAGTGTTGTAGGATGATATTATGATCGTGGTATATTGTTTATATTTGTGGAAGTTGTCAATAAAAAGCTTAAAAGGTGACCCCTTTGAGCTGCTGAGTAGGATGGATAAAACGGGAAAAAACCTTGAATCAGGGACCTCATACATCAGACATGAAAACCAGTGAGAACATTGGACAGTGGCTTGATCGCCATCTGACTGCTGGGGTGTCTTCATAGCAGGGACTCGACGGTTCATGGTCATGGGACTGCTGGTGTGCAGAGCGGACAAGCACGGAGCAGAGTGGTCTTCCAACCCAGACAGCTCAACGTCCGAATTGTGATCAACAGCCTGGCGGGTCCCTGTCCGGAGCGCCATCTTCCACAGCCGAGACAGACCAGCACACGGCCTCAGCATCTGCCTTAACCCCACAAGTGGAGGAGAGGGAGATCAGCACAGGTCAATGTCCAGTGAAACCTTTCGTCCTTTTCCTGTCACATCAGCTGCCATTTCCACATGGGCCAATGACAGCTGTCAGTCAGGCAAGACTCGTTCTGCCACTGGCAAATCTCAAGGCATACAAAAAAGAGAATCACCGAAAGCTTGTCTTAATTAGGTGATAATTAAACATCCCTGCAAGAAAGCTCCAATCAATCTGACAGAGCACACTCATGCAAAACAAGGGTTTGCAGCAGGATTCCAGCAGACTGATAAGGTTTGCCTCCCTGGGAATTAAAGGAAAACTCTTTCATGCCTTCATCAAGCCTCTTGCAGATTTGAGGTAAGGATGAAGCATGAATGGACCAGAAGAGAACCAAGAAACGGGGGCATCCCTAAGGAAGGGCCTTCCTCTTCCTCTTCGAGGGAAGTCAGGTTAGGATCAGCAAAGGCTGGGAAGAAGCAAGGAGGGGACAGCACTGCCCATGCTTGGGACAAAGGACTTCATGACCTCTGCTCCCCGAGGTCAAGAGAGCTAGGAGGAGGTGGATCGCCCAAGTGCCTGGGAGCTGCCGTTCTGTCTCCATGCAGTGCCTCTGAGACCTCCAAAATAACAGCTTCTCTCTCTCTCTCTCTCTCTCTCTCTCTCTCCATGAAGAACACTTGCTGTATAAGTATGAGGGCCTGAGACTCCCTGAGTTTGGCTCCCGTGCACCCATGTAGAAAGCTGGGTATGGCCACACAGTGCACCTTGAGGTGGAAACTGGGAAGTCCCTGGGGCTCACAGACTGAAGATAGCAGTGAGTGAGAGACTCCATCTCAAGGAAACATGCAGGTGAGCGACAGAGGACACTCAGTGCTCTTCTCTGGTCTTTGTATGTGCATGAAGCATGCATGGGACATGTACATCTCACATGTGTGCACCACACACACACACACACACACACACACACACACATATGCTCTACACCCACGTACAAGAAAGCTGTCCTTATGAAAGACTAGATAGTGCATCAATGAAAGAGTTTTTTAAAAAATATTTTATTTATTCAGAGAGATACAGAGAGAGAGAGAGAGAGAGAGCGAGCACCAGGGCCACCACCTTGTGGGTCTGGCTTATGTGGGTCCTGGGGAACTGAACTTGGGGCCTTAGGCACTGGAGGCAAGTGCCTTAACTGCCGAGCCATCTCTCCAGCACCAATGAAAGAGTTTTTAAACGCAAAGTTCAAAATTTCCCATCTAGCAAGTTCATGGCATAGAGAGTTAAATATATAAAGAATGTCTGCACAAAGTGTGTTAAGTTAGATCCCTGCTTAACTGATATAATTAAATATGGAATTGACCCAGAGTATTGAACATGACTTTGTGGTGGGACCTCTGCCACCAAAGACTTAAGAGAATTTGCTATTTTTGGCCTAAAACTAATGTCAAAATGATTCCCAGATCTTTCACCAGTTATCGATTAGCTGAAGTGAATCAGACATCATCTGGAAGTCACTTGACGTTCAACTAGCAGCCTACAGGGTGAAACGGACAGTCGAGATATGGCATGGGTTCAAGAATTCCTCAGCTCGGTTTTTATTGACTGTATGGGTATGCATGCTTACACCAGTGGCACCTTCCCCATTGCCCTGGGACCTCAGGTCCCTCTCTCTCTCTCTCTCTCTCTGTCTCTGTCTCTCTCTCTGTCTCTCTCTCTGTCTCTCTCTGTCTCTCTCTCTCTGTTTCTGTCTCTGTTTCTGTTTCTGTCTCTCTCTGTCTCTGTCTCTGTCTCTCTCTCTCTCTGTCTCTCTCTGTCTCTCTCTCTTTCTGTCTCTCTCTCTGTCTCTGTTTCTGTCTCT
>PVHP010050666.1:0-11730 GCA_004024765.1 Zapus hudsonius
CTCAGCTGATGGCAATTCGGGAATTAGAACCTCACTAGAGCTGTGTTGTTGGGGGGTGGGGCTTATGGGGGATATAAGCCAGCTCCCCCTTGCCAGTATTTGGCACACCTTCCTGCCGCTGTTTGCAGTGCTGTGGCAGAGGTGATGTCCAGCCCTCTGCTCATGCCATCGTTTTCCCTGCCAGGATGGAGTCTCCCCTTGAGTCCGTAAGCCAAATAAACCCATTCCTCCACAAGCTGCTTTTGTTTGGGTTCTTTCTGTGCAGCAACTAGAAAGCTGACTGCAACAGGAACTATCCAGAGAGCAGAAGCAGAGTCCTCCAAGAGGACTGGGAGGCATGGGGAGGGAGATTAACTCAGTCAGGAAATGAGGTAGGGCTAAGGAGACATCAACGGGAGTCCTCTCCATTCTTCAAAGCCCTGAAGCAGACTGTGAAGGCTCTAAAAGCAGAAAGTTTTACAAACTGGGTGTTCTGACAGAAACTAACTACCCAAATGTGTTCCCCAGGCTGGGGCAGGTGAGGCGGACATGGTCACACTGACCTTGGAGCACAGAGACTGAGGGGCTTGTGCAGAAGAAAGACACCTGGCCCATTTACCTGCAAAGGGTTTTGTGGGGCTAAGTCAGGTCAACTGTATGAGGTCTTCAGATAGCAGGCAGCCTGCGTCATCAGTCACATCCTTGTCATCAGTGGTAAGATCCAGGTGACATGCTTTGGCTGTCTGGTAAGTAAGTGCAGGTTTGAATGCGGTGTATACCGTGAAATCACCATATATTTTCAGGTCCCTTAGGGATCCCTGGTTCCCACATTAAGGTAGCTAATTATGCATCTATTGTTGTTTGAACACCCTTATGGAAGTTGGGTTGCTTCTACAATGAACACAAAAATGCCTTCTGCATTTATTTTAGGAAACCTCAAATTTTGTTCTGAAATCTGACAGAATGAAATCCAGAGCCTGCATTCTTCTATATGAAATGACTCACAGTTGTTAACAAATATCAAATCTTCCTGAAAATAGATAACCGCAATTTTGTCAGCTAAATGGAAACATTAGCAAACAGCCTTTTCTGCTTCTGTAAGCAAAAGCCTGAGGAAAAATATGTTCTTTCTTAGTGAAAACTTGAGTTGAGCTTAGTCCCTGCAATCAAAAGTAGGCAGAAAGCTGGACCAGAAACATCAGATCCTTCCTAACCAATTTAGCTCTTTGAACAGTTACCAGCCCCCAACACGTCCACATTGTAAGTGTGAAGATATTTCTCCAAACATCCTATTCTTTCTGAGAATTGACCATAAAGTCAGAATGTACCAAGCATCCCAAGGGAATGCCAGAAGACTGTTTGTCCTTCTAGAAAGCACATCCAAACAGGTGAGAAGGCATGTGTATTTCTCTCTACACTGTAGTCTCACAACAAGTAGCTTAAACTTCAAGAAAATCTAAAAGAAAATGCATGATTTTTTTGTTAAAGATATATTGAAACTGAAGAGTATCAGATCACTCATTTCCTCTTAATAAGAGTTTGCATCCTTAGAAAAGCAATGATTTTAATAGTCAAAATGCCTTTGATAGAATGACTATTACAATTAATTTCACCTGATTTGAACTAAGGTAGGAAGGTCAAAATTTAATTATTTTTTTGCTTTTAAGTGCTTTTGTTGAGAGAAGCCTAAATTACTCCTACGGCTCTGCCTCCACAGTTTGAGCTGTGCCTGGGGCTTGCCGAGCCAGCTTGTGTTGTAGGTCAGAGAAACAAAACTGTGGTGGCAGCCACAGAGGCATTTATGCCCGAACAGCAGGTGCTTCTGCAGAGACATTTTATATGGAAAAATGTGCACTATTAGTAAGTAACTACCAGCATGCTTTAGCATTGGACTGCTGGCTAAGGTGTTATTTTCCTTACTAAGAATATGCTCAGCTGAATTGTGTTTAATATTGTTAAATCTTTACCACCCACCTATTTTTGTGGAATTATCAGCACTGGAAGAGGAGGAAGGAAAGATGATGGAAGGCATGGACAGGAATGAATGGGGCTTCTTGGATCACATGGGCACCCTTAGCCAGGATGTGTTAGTGCTGTGGAGTTAGTGTGACACAGGTAAAAGTGTCAAACATATTGGGCAAGCCCTACCTAGAAGTGGCTTAAGAATTCCATCATGTGAGCCACTTGTCCATGAGTGCAAATGGGGTTTCTGGGCCCTTCCTTTGGTGAGGTTTTCCTTGTGGCCATGGTAGGACAACTGGTCAGAGCCAGAGGTTCCCCGTCTGATGGTAGAACATGGAAGTGACAGGACTAGAATGCCAATATGACCATAGGCAGAAAAGGACTCTGCACAAATCCATATTAGAGCTCAGCGATACTGCATCTTACGACCGA
The DNA here is from genome assembly GCA_004024765.1 of Zapus hudsonius. Taxonomy (NCBI): domain Eukaryota; kingdom Metazoa; phylum Chordata; class Mammalia; order Rodentia; family Dipodidae; genus Zapus; species Zapus hudsonius. The sequence continues at coordinate 2,374 of PVHP010050666.1, forward strand.
GGTCTTCCTTTCTTCCACATGGACAATCCCTCCACTCATTAACAAACCCTAAGTCACCATGAAAAATGCATCTCTGTAGTCAACAGAAGTTACAAGAACATAGAAGGTTAAAGGTTCCACCCTCATCCAACCTTAGTCTAAGACAAAAGAGAAAGAATAGGGTAATATTTAATAATAATGACATTGGGTTTAGAATATTTGAAAAAGACTAATATATGGAAAGCATAAATAAGAAAGGCAAACTAATAAGGGCACTTGAGGACCTAAACAATTTAATCATCACTTTGCAAAAGCAAACACTGTAGACTTTGGTTTTATACTTTTTTTTTAAGATAGGGTCTTACTACATCTAGGCCAGGCTAGGCTGAAATTCACAATCCTTCTGCCTCAGCTTCTGAGTGCTTGGATTAGAGGCCTGTGTCACCATGCCCAGAAATCACTGTTATTCTTAAGTACCAGTTCTCTGTCGGTATTCACAAAATGGTTTGACTCTGAGTGTATGACAGACATGCACTCCTTCTGGAATTGCCACAGGAGTAAAAAATTGTGTCCTTTTCCTGACCCCATTACGTCAGTTCCGTGTCTGCTTTGTCCTCCAGTGTCCTGGTATACAACCATAAAACATATCATAAAATGATCACCCAAAGAGAGAGTTTCAATTTAGCTCATTCTTAGGACACTCATAGCTTTTAGAGATCAAGGTCATGAATTCATAGATATCAATATTTTTCCCCAGGCAGAAGGTGGCTTCACAGCACCTCAAATTTCAAATCAAAAGAAAGACTTGCAATGGTCTTCCTAAATATAAAATTGGAAATATAAATTATTTTGCATTAGGTCAGTTTCTAGACAATAGGAGGAAAAAAACCAGTAAGGACTGGGTGGAAGCTCAATGTAATATTGCTGGGGTTAGCCTCTATACCTCTATCCACCAATGTGCTATTCCCCTTAATAATATCATTACTATCTAGATATATCCATCAACTGCCTAGTAAAGCCCAACTACAAATACATATTTTCAATTTCTAGAAATTCTTATAGCATACTCTATGCCACAAATTATCCTATTTGTAATTCAGAAGTAGTACTCTAGCTATAAAACAATGTTCATAAGATCACTGAAGAAATGGAAGGCCTGACTGGAAATTTGATGATGGCACAGAACTAAACTTTTAAAAATAATATCAAAGGTCTTTATTCTCTTTTATGCTCTATACGATTCTATTTAGTAACAAAATGATCATTTATCTTTCATGTGTTTCAAATTAACCCAAAGAAATGGCATACGAGGGAATTAAGAAGAATTTTGAAATGGTCCATATATTGATAATTGTTGAGGCTGAGTGATATGCATACACAGAGGTTTATTTTGTTTTTCTGAGGCAGAGTCTCACTCTAGGTCAGGCTGGCTTCAAATTCACTCCGTAGCTCAGACTGGCCTTGAACTCATGGAGATCCTCTTATCTTCTATTTTTGTGTAGATTTAAAATTTTTACGAATTTGTTAAAAATATTCATTCAAAGATTTGGCTATTATTTATAAAGAGAAATTAGATTATTAATATAATCAAATCTATATAAATAAAATTTAATAAGCTGCTTAACAGAAACTTGTATACAGAAGTCAAAAAATAGCTTCATCCCTAAGGCTTGAAGCTGGCCATTTCTTAGTAATGGAACTCAGAACCAATAAAATAATGAAAGTTTAAGAAGTCAAATAGAACGCAGAAGATTGAAAAGTTCTACATTACCAGTCACATTATATTTGTATAACATTTACTGACTGGGTTCTTAGAATAAACTAATACCTTGCCAAAGGTTTTGCCCACTGTTGCACACTTTCCTGACTACCACGCTGTGGGCATGGATGCCATGATTGAGCCACTGTATAGATGAGACATTTTAGTAGTCTTTGAGGTTTGGTGAACTTACCTAATGAGTCTTCCTGAAAGCCTGAAATAACAGCGGGGGAGGGAATGGGAGGGGCTCAAGAACACATGATTACAGAGCCACAGCCAGGTTAGATTCAGAGCCTAGGCTTACAGAAAAAGGCAAAGCTTAGAGATGGCAAGTTTCTGGTTTACAGGTCATCTACTGTACAATACCAGAATACTTCAGAGTGATCTGTTTCACAAACTGAGAAATAGGCGTTGAATCATTCATGATGAAACCCAGCAGCTGTGGGTTGGGTTTGTAGTTGAGACTGTAGAGTGCTTGCCTAGCATGCAAGAAGTCCTGGGTTTGAGACCTGGCACCAAGCCCACAAGCCCACCAAGCCAGCTGTGATGGTGTGTGCCTATAATCCCAGCAGTTGGAAAAAGTAGGATAAATTCAGGGTCATTCTTAGCTGCATAGCAAGTCTGAGATTAGCTTGGGCTACATGAGACCCTGTTTCAGAAAACAAGGAAGGAAGGGAGGGAGGGAGGGGAGAGGGAAGAAGAGAGGGAGGGAAGAAAGGAGGGAAGGAAAATTTTCCAATGTTGGTAAGAATCACAAGCCTCTAGTGTTCATGACTTAACTAAGCCTTTGTAATAAATATACAAAAACTGTATAAGATAAAATGAATTTTTCTCTTACATGTGTGTTTGATAATCAGAGTAAAATAAAACATTCTCATTTGGCCTCAAAGTTCTATTAAGAACTACAGAGATTCAAAAAGAGCTTTGTCTTGTATTGATAATTGAGTGTATCGACCCCCTCACACTGCACAGCCATTTATAAAAATTGTTTCTTGTGACTTGCAGCTCATCTTTCAAGGTCACTGAGTTCTATGACCATCTGAATCCTCCAGTGAAACCTTGAGAAAAGAAATAACAAGTCACTTAGCTTTATCTGAAATGTGTCATGGAACATTTCAGTCAATGAAAGAGCAAAATGTGGGTGTTTTGTCTTAAGCCATTTCGGGTTTCTCCCTGCCCCTGTCCTAGCCTCACTAAACAGAGCTTGCTGATACACACTGCTATGGTAATTAGACATGTAAATGAGCACTGTTAGGAACTAGCTCTCCCCAATCTGTACACACATGATCACACTCTACAGTGCACATCAACATCCCACCAGACTCACCTGACCTTCTTTAATTAACTGAAAGCTCCACATGGGGAGGAGGCAAGTAGAAAGCAAAGGCGAAGGTCACTCACCAGAACCAGAAGATCCTTTAAAAGTCTCTTGGAAAACATAAGACTTGATTTTAGAAAGGGATAGAAATTAAAAACCCCAAGCTGCAGAGTTAAGTCTAATCCCAAGTGGCTGTGTGACCTTGGGCAGGAGATGTCCTTCATCAGGAACTTGCCAGCCTCCTTGGTAGACCAAAGCCTATGAATTCTTCCACAGCCCAGAAATCTGATGTTTCTCCATTAGGCTCATGACAAGTATCAAGAGAAAGATATCACTTCTCAAATGACCAGTTCTGCTTTTGAAATATTTTACTTATTTTCAAAACAGAGACAGACAGACAATGGGCACACCAGGGGCTCTTGCTGCTGTAGATGAATTCCAGACACATGTGCCACTTTGTGCATCTGGCTTTATGGGTGTACTAGGGAACTGAGCCCAGACTGGCAGCCTTTGTAAGCAAGCACCTCTAACCACTGGGACATCTCCCCAGCCCACCAGTTATATTAAAAGAGGCCTTACTGGTGACAAAAATCCCTAGATGCATAACAGTTATCTATTCATAAATGTCTGTCCTGAATGACACTCTATGAAACAAATTACAATGGGCTTAAAAAAACTATTCATTTATCTGCAAGGAGAGAGAGAAAGAGCAAGAGCATGGGCATGTCATGGCCTCTTGCCACTGCAAATGAACTCTAGATGTATGCATCACTTTGTGCATTTTACTTTCATGGGTACTGGGGAATCAAACCATGACTGGCAACCTTAGCAAACAAAGACCTTTAATCACTAAGCCATCTCCTCAACCCCAAATTACAATGGATTTTGACAATTATTTGTTTCACCAATCATTTTACACAAAAAAAATCAGACAAGGAAAGCTATTTACCATGCAATATGCATATGGCACACTGATTCTGACATTGGAGCAGTATGCCAGGTTTTTGTTTGTCTTCTGCAAATCTTTTCAGCATCCCTAAGTGTTCAGGCTTTCCTTCAGCTTTGAACTTCTTCAAGCCCTCCTTTGATTTAATGTCTACTCTACCTGTTATAGTCAGCTGCATGCCACTGGGATGCTTCCTTCCTGCACTGCCCACACAGGAAGGGATGTTAATTTCTAGCTCCCCTGAGCTTCCTTACATCCTGCACCCCACTGAAAGGGCTGCCTTCCTAAAAACAACCTCAGAGTCCCACCCAAGATAATTAAAAAGGTCCAGATGACAACAAAACCTAACCATCAATTACCTTCAGGGCCTGTCTTCTGAGATTATTCCTTTACTATCAAGGATGGGTTATGTACCTTCTTGCACACCATATTTACTTTAATGCTTCAGAGATATGAGGGCCTGTTTGTTCCTCCTGGCTGTCAAGATCTCTTTATCTAGTACCAGACAAGCAGGTAACCAGTATTTAATGAAAGCTGAATGACTTTAGTCTCTTACACTCTCATTCTCTGCTCAAACAGGACTCTTCCACTTATTAAACTGTATATTCTCTGACTTATGATATTTAACTTACGATTTTTCAGTTTTACATTGGTGCAAAATTTATGTACAATCAGTAAAAATTGTACTTTGAATTTTAAAGTTTGATCTTTTTCTGGGTTAGTAATATACAGTATGAATCCATGTTCTAAAGCCAAGCTGTAGGCTAAGGAAAGTGGTCTGAATATATTTAAGGTAAGTTAGGCTAAGGTATAGTGTTGGAAATATTTTTTAGGCATAGTGAATGCATTGTAGATGTAGAATATTTTTAACATATGGTGGGCTTATCAGGATGTAACCCCAATGTATGTAACTCGGGAAGCATCTTCATTGAAACTGAGAATTAAGGTGATTGGTGAACATTTGGAAGTATGAGATAATTTATTAAAGGGGTGACTTGAATCAGACGTCCCTCATCAAGTCATATACTTTGAATAAATAGTCCCAAGCAGGTGACAATTTGGGAGGTGGTGCCTTGCAGGAGGAGGTGTATGGCTTTGGGGTGCCAGAGCTTGGCACACTGCCTTGCTGCTATTTCTCACCTCCTGTGGCAGATTGTGATGTTTAGCCTCTGCTCATGCATATTTTCCCTGCTAGCATGAAGCTTTCGCTCAAGACTGTAAGCCAAAATAAGTCCTTTCCTCTGATCAGCTGCCTTTGGTTGGATGCTTTATCCCAGCAACAAGAAGTTAAGTACCACAGAAAGAAAACAGTTTTCTTCTATAATACTTAAAAAATATATCACACTTTTATTTTTTCTATCTTTTTTAGGATTGCTTATGATACAAAAGGAGTCAAATATCTACTATACATTTTATAATTTTAACAGAAGAAAAAGATATTAAAACAACAGTTTTCTAAATTTCTATAGAACGGAAGCCTGATTTCCCTTTCTCATTGTCATATACCCTCCTCTCCAGAGGACCTGTGAGAAGCACAGGAAGATAGATGTCATGATCATTAAAGGTTAAGCTTTGATGATTGGAAAATATAGGAATGTCGACTTCTGGGTAGTAAGTGCAAGCAGAGAGAAATTCCCTGTGGTCAAGCACAGTATCATTACTGCATACTATTCTGGTTTTCCCAAGCCCTTCCATCAGGCTTTGATTTACTCTAGGTAAGAACTTTTCAGTCCTTCCCTAGGAAGCCATGCCATTCTCCTCAATGATCACAGAGCTCACTTCTAGTCTCCATGTCTACACCAGGGATAAGCCTGCAGTGACAGTAGGTACCACTATTTTAATGCATGCTCTTTTGGCTAATTCTGGATAAATTTTAAGCTTTTGGAGAGAGGGAAGGGATATTTGGTGTTTACCATAGAAGTGGAAAAACAAAGATAAAAATAATGTGTGTCTGAAGTATCAGAATTTGTAGTGGTAGAGATATGGCTGGGTATAGTGGTTTGATCCAGGTGTCCCCCATAAATTTAATGTGCTTAATCCCCAGCTGATGGCAGTTTTGGAACTGGAGCCCTGTTGGAACTGTGTTGTTGGGGTCAGGTTTATGGGGGATATAGCCAGCTTTGTCTTGCCATTTTTGGCACACCTTCCTGCCGCTGTTTGCAGTGCTGTGGCGGAGGTGATGTCCACCCTCTGCTCATGCTGTCATTTCCCCTGCCATCATGGAGCTTCCCCTTGAGTCTGTAAACCAAAATAAACCCATTTCCTCTACCAGCTGCTTTTGGTTGAGTTCTTTTCAGTGCAGCGACGAGAAGCTGACTGCAACACTGGGCATCATATCTTGTCACATCAGCTGGGAGGGAGAGCAAGAGTGAGTGATGTGCCCTGAATACACAGCAGGCCTGGACTAAAAGGCTTCAAAGTCCACCAATCTGCAGTGACATATCTTCTCCACCTGGCAAACTGCCACCAGCTGGGGACCAAGCATTCAAAGCACATGAGGCTATGAGGGACATTACACCTTCAAACCAACACAGTACCCAGGTCTAAATTCAAAATCTTCATAAAGAGCTTAAATGCTTGAAATTAAATAATGTGTCCCCTCTTCAAAAGCAAGTGTCAGAGATGAGCTAAAAGCAAAGTATATTTGCATATGCATGTATGCATGTACATAAGTGTATACATATTTTTAAATTTAAATTCAAATCTGTAAATAATAGATGAGTATGTGAGAGGTTGTCCTTCCTCACACAGAACTCATAGTCTAGCTTTGATGCAAACATACAAACCCATTCTTAATTACAAATGTTCTTGTTGAGTGTCATAATGCAGGAATGTGTGGTCCACGGGGCAGAAATCAGGGGGCTCCCACGACTATAGGACAGAGGGCAGGTTCTGGTAAGATTCATCATCTAGATTTGAGTTTAAAGGCATATCTGGGAGCCTCTAGTGAAGAGAAAGGACAGAGCTACCCAGCATGTGACTTTGTTGGAGGCAGATGGGCTCCTGTGGCTGCAGAAGTTGCATTTAAAAACCAAAGTTCCTTTCATATCTGTCTAAGCATGTTATATTTTATCCAAAAGACAGTCAGTTTCCACGTGTCTGAACCAAGGGATTAGCTATATTTTCATTTTAGAAATATTACTATGTACTAGTTGAAAGGCTAGCCTGCTAGAGGGAAATTCTAAAGATATTAAGATTTATTGGACATTAACATTTTTTAGCTCTTTAAAAAATAATTCAAGAAAGAAATAGTTTAGGCAGTGACATATACAGAAAGAAATCAGGTTTGTGAGGGAAGAGATGGGGTTTCTAAAATATGATCACAGACAAAACTATCAAAAATAATTATAGCTAGAATAATTTGTTAAGGGATATATATATGATATAAATTTCAACATGATAAATATAAAATGTATGGGTGAAGGAAAAGTGTAGTTTTTGTATGTGATGGAAGCTACAATGTTATCAGCTGAGTGTTGTCTGATAAAGATCGTCCATGTAAGCTTCACTGTAATCGTAACTACAAAACAAAGACTGTATTAGGAATACAATGGGAAAGAAAAGAATTCCAGCACTCTGCTTTAGAAAAACTATCTAATAACAGAGAAAGATAATAAGAAGAAAGGGATAATCTAAAACAACCAGAAAATAATTAACAAAAATAGCAGTAACAATTCCTCACTACACTTATTATCTTGAGTGTGAATAGATAGCTTAATTCTCTAATCAAACAAGAGTTGCTGAGTGAATAAATAAGCAATACATGACTCTATACAGCCTGCAAGTGACATATCTTAGTTCCATAGACAGAAAGTGAAGGAACATTTCAACAAAACATCTCATTGCTTGCAAACGAGAGCCAAAAGATCACCTGTGTCTATACATATTTTGGGCAAAAGACTTTAAATCAAAACATATCATGTGCCATTATCATACTAAATTATCATAAAGGTGTCAACTTATCCAAGGAACGTGTAGCAGCTGAAAATATACATATTTATATTCCTATATATCTCGATCAGTACCCATATTTGCTTATGCTTTTGATGTCAGGAAACTTTACACACATAAATCAAATATTAACAGATCTGAAGCCAAATCTCTTGGTTGTCCACCAGAACTAGATGGTAAGACCCTACTGCTGAAGGCTCCATGTGTTTTAGGCTGTAACAGAGAAACCAAACTAGAGCTGAGCTGGAAGCCTCCTCCATGTTGACTGTCGTGGTGCTGAAAAGACTTATGTATTCTCTTAGGGAAGAAAAGTCATCAACAGTTTTAGCCAGTAGTACACTCTGCAAGTTACATAGATGGACAGCCAGGCCAAATGTGTCAACTGGTGGAATGGTGGTGACATGTCTGTTATTGGAGAAACCAACTGCTTTCTCATTGGATTTGGGGGTGTCCCAGGGGGTCCCTGGGGTGTGTGGGGAAAGCTACTATTGTTGTTTGGCTGAAGGAATATATTATGCTACCAAAGTATCCTCTCAATATTAATGTGTATGTCTACATATTCATGCTATTCACTTTTGGTTACAGAAGCTTCTCTCTTAAGATGGTGGTGACCACTGGGGAGACTCAAAACTCATCCAAGTGCCGAGAAGAAGTGACAGTGGAGTGGGAAGCACCAAGTAGGACATCTCTACCACAGCCTCAAAGTCTCAGGGACCACAGTAGAAAAGGCAACTGAAAGAAGGAGGAAATGCTTTGGTATACTGTCTTCCAGATACTAAGTGGCCACGGAATTCATGACCTCACAGTGACCTGCATGATAGATATGCGGGCAGATCAATGATGACATCCAAAGAGAAGAGGGGCTAGTTGGGGAAAAAAAGGAGGAGCTCAGTGAAGGGAAAATATTGAAAGGGTGAAAGGAAGGTGTTGGAATTATGATCAGGGTACATTATGTATATGAATGGTCATTGTCAATTAAAGGTTTTAAAAAAACAAAAAAAATAGCAATATAAGAATAGTATGAAACTTTAAATTCCCATGCTTTAACATAGATAACACAGGAGCAGATTAGCTTCATGGCTGATTTCTACCAAAAATTCCAAAAAATAACAATCCTTATTAAATTCTTCTATGACAGAATTAGAGAGAATATTCCAAATTCATTTTATGAGACCAAAATCATTTTAATTCCAAAGCCAGAAAAAAAAAAAAAAACCATTCTCGAGGAAACCTGCAAGTCAAAATCTCAAAGGAAAGCTGGGTGTGGTGGCGCACACCTTTAATCCCAGCACTCCGGAGGCAGAGGTAGGAGGATTGCCGTGAATTCAAGGCCACCCTGAGACTACATAGTGAATTCCAGGTCAGCCTGGGCTAGAGCAAGACCCTACCTCCAAAAACCAAAAA
>PVHP010050667.1:0-11773 GCA_004024765.1 Zapus hudsonius
TCCTGGAGGCGCGTCACTGTGACGCCATCAGCGCGCGACGCGCCCGCCTCCCGGCCGCGCTTCCTCCGGCCTCGGGAGAGAGGGGTCCTGGTCCGGACTTTCCCTCCCGACCCCGAGGCCGCCGGGGGGCCCACGACGCGTCCGTAGGATCGGCTTCGGCGCCCGGTCGCAGGCGGCGGTCGGCACCGCAGCGTCCCGGGGCCGGAGAGGGAGAAGCCCCGCGAGCCGGAGGGCAGGCGGGGTGGCGCCCAGGTCACGTAAGACCTTTAGGCCGAGTCCTCAGGTGACAGCTCGGTGAAGCCTGGCCGATGGAGACGCGGGCGGGAGGAGGGCCTGGCCGGCCTCCGCCGAGGAGACCGGGACAGAGCCGAGGGCTCCAGCGCCATGCCCGGCTCACCCTCCCCCGTGCCTGCAGCTCTTTCTCGGGGGGCTAGGCATTCCCGAACCTGAGTCTGCCCGCTACCTAAGGTTCCTGCCCGGGAACATGTGAAGCCGAAGAAATAAGCTCACAAGGAAAACATTCCTCAACCAAGACAGTGCTTGCCATGTGTGTTAAGTGGGATACAGTTTGAAAGGCAGAATTTTCTTATTTGCCTAAAAGGAAATTTTTCTGGGGGCTGGAGGTGGATTTCACTGAGCACACGTGGTCTGTGTGTTAGGGTTTTGGCTGTCCATCCCAGGGACTTGGAAATCCAGGAAGTACTTATAGGGTCAAGTGGATCTTCAAGAGGAATCTCGGGTACTTGGTGTGGAGGCACACACCTTTAGTCCCAGCACTTGGAAGAGGCAGGCTGATTGCAGTGAGTTCGAGGCCACCCTGGGACTACAGAGTTCCAGGTGAGCATGGTCTAGAGACCTTGCCTTGGGGGAAAAAAGAATCTGGGGTGGGCCAGGACGTCTTAGTGACTTCTGCTAGATCATGCCCCCATGTGCTCTCCACACTCCTGGTAGTCTGTGACAATCATGGGCTTCAGGCTGGTGGTGACGTTCAGCTGGTCTGAGGATCTGAAGTTGATACCCTGGATGTACAAATCATCACCTCCTGGAGTTCTCAGTGGGGAAAGTACCCTCACTTCTCTGTTCCCCTGACCCCTCTAAGTGTCCCTGGTGCTAAAAGCCTTCTTAATTCTGGTATGCAGTTGACTCTAGCAGATAGATCCCTGGCTCTCGTTTGTTCACATCCAGACACCCTTCCCTTCAGGTCTCAACCCCCAGAACTGAGGCTATCTCCGGTGACACGATGCACAACCTATGATGTCGTCTACTAAGGGAGAACTGGACCAGCGGCAGACCAGTACTGCCTCCACCCCCATAGCTGATCAGGTCTAGAGTGGCTGGCTTGGTCCTCAGGGACTGAGCCAGATCAGTGTCCCACAAGGGCCAAGAAATGGAACTTCCTGCAGGGAAGTTCCTGCTAGCAAGACATTCTTTGTGGGCCTGCACAGAACTTGCAGCACACTCCTTCCGGGAGCACCTGTCAGTCCTGTCCTGCTCACGGGCCAGGGTCACAGTGACCCCAGACTCAGCTTGCCTGGCTGCTACCAGTATCTGGGCCCTGTGGCCAGGAGACTCCATCTACTCAGGGGACACTTCCTGCCGAGAGGCAAGGATTGGCATGCTCAAATAGCCCTGCTCCAGGGCAGCTGCTCTCCATGCTGGGTCAGTGTTCTCCCAGAGCACTTCCTAGTACCTTTTCCCTGCAAGACCACTTCACTCAGAGCTAAGCCAGGTGGGCTGTGCTGAGGGGAGGGGGGGCAGAGGCGTCCCAGGCACACCTACGCCCAGTCTACCCGGGGCCTTGAGGACACACCCTTCAGTTGACCACAGGACCTGCCCACCAGCAGGCCACAAGGCTGAGTCCTTCTTGGTTCCAGCCTGGGCCTTTTGGGAAGCTCCTGCTGGGGATTGCAGTTTCCCTGTCCAGGGTGAACACTCAGCTTGCCCACCACCCTGCCTACTGCAGAGGAGGGTAGGCTGGCCCTGTGGGCACGCTCAGTCACCAGTGCTCCTCTCCATGCGGAGGGATGAACGCAGGAGCAAAAGGCTGCAACAGGATCCGGTTTATTCTCCTTGGCAGGGTGGTCCTGAGTGTCAGGTGCCATCCTGTCCCGGGCGGAGGGAGGGCCCGAGGGCCAATTAAGGCCAATGGCGGGAGAAGCAGGGGGCACGCAGCCCCTGGAATGCGGTGAGGCCAGGCTGAGGCCGAGGCAGCTGTGGTAGGCCAGGGCAGGGTGCCCCTGCCACCCAGGGTGGAAGGCATCGGACTGTGACTGGGCCATGGACCCAGGCCACACAGGCACCCTGGGAAATGGGGTGTAAGGTCACAGGACACAGAACATGAAACAAGCACATGGTTCACAAGCACATGGATAAGTGGGCACAGATTCACAGGCCAGACAGTCATCCAGCGTGGACACACGACACAATAATGGTATCACATACAAACCCCGATGGGAGACATGGCACTATAGAATATCTGATGGCCACCATGTACACACCAGGCCATAGGTCGAGGGACAAGAGAAGGGGCCTTTTGGCACTACATTGGGATCATAGTGGGTGGCGGGGGCTGGTCTCGGGGAGCTGGGGTGCCCCCTGCACCCTCTGGGCTCAGTCTGTCTTCCACACTTTGTTGAGCATTTTCACCACCTCATCATAGATGATGAACACGATGGCCACATCCAGGCAGACCCGGCCCAGGCGGGGGACAGTGCCCTTGTAGAATCTGGGTGGAGAAGGTTCTAGGTAAGCCAGAGGGAGGAACAGGCAGGGGAGAAAGACCGAGTCCCTGAAAAGGCATTCCCTCAATGTTCGGAGAGTAGAAAGCCAGAGAGGGTCTAGTGTAGGGACAGCAACTCTGCCCCCTCCACAACTTACGCCTTGAGCCCCTCGTTCCTCAGGATCTGCAAGCTACAGTCCAATGTGTTCCGGTATTTGTGAGCCTCCAGGCCCTGCAGGACACCAGTGGGCCACAGTGGTCAACAGCCTGCTCCTGTCAGAAGCTCCCCCCCCCTCCCCAGCACCTCACCCCTACCTGCATTCGGGTCTTGATCACATCTAGAGGTGTGTTCCCAAAGACACTAGCTGCACCCGCAATAGCTCCAAAGACCCCTGTGACCAGGGGGTTCATAGGCTTGTTGGGATTGTCCCCTGGATGTGAGCAGGGTTGTGGTCAGAGTTCTGGGAGTGTAATGGTAATGGGGCTTTGAAGGCTGGAAAGAGCCTCAGGCAGGGACCATGAAACCATTCCTCCCTTCCACCCCCCCCCAACTCCAAGGCGATCAGAGTTTGCAAGGGGGTCCTGGACCACAAGTGTACCTCGGTACCAGTTGCGTAGGGAGGTCATGACAAAGAAGCGAATGGCTTGGTTCGAGCCTTGCTTCAGCACAGTGGCTGTGAGGCCTTGGTATGTTCCCTTCAGTCCTGGGGACAGGCAGGCATGGAGTCACTTAGGGGCCTCAGCTGGGGGGGGGGCACAAGTGCAGGCCCTTCAGCTCTGAGGTTCTGGATCCTCCAGGAGCTCACCTTGTTCCCGCACAATCTCCCTAACCCCGTGGAAGAATCCTCGGTACTTGGGGTTGGGGGAAGACTGGTCATGGATGAACTTGACCTGAGAGGAAGGAAACAAAGGAGTTGGTTCCTGGCTACCCGAGGTTTACCTGCTGGGTCCAGGGCCCACAAGGGGGCACCGTAGGGGGCTCAGAGCTCCTCTTCTGCAGGCAGTGCCCCGTTCCTCCTAGGCTGTTCTGCACTCCCCCCCCAAGGCCCCAAGATACAGGAGGGGCTCCAGGATGAAGTGCCCCATGGGCTCGTGTTGTGCCACTATTTTGGCGGCAGACATGTTAAGCTTTCTGTTCATAAAGGCGGCTCTGAAAGACTTGGGCAGTATGTTCACTTTCTGGCTCGCCTCCAGGGAAGACCTCTGCAGCGCATCTTGCCTCCCCTCCAGTCAGACCCTCCCCACCATCATGGGTCACTGGGCCCTCACAGCTTTCCCCACCTTGACGGTCTCCATGGGGCACACCACCACCACGGCCTCGGCCACGCCGGCGCCCAGGCCGCACAGCAGCCCTCGGGTGCTGTCCAGCCGACCCTGGGCGTCCCGCATGTGGTTGCTGAGGAACTCGAACATCCCGAACCTGAGGACGGCAGAGGGGCATGGTGGGGGGCTCCCCACGGGGGGGGGGCGCGGATCCCTCCCTGCCTCCCTCCCTCCCGCAGAGCCCTGCTCACCTCACCGCCGCCTTGGGGATGGAGCCGTAGAGCAGGGAGCTGAGGCCCCGGTACAGACCCAGGACGCCATGGCTGCGGACCGTCTGCCGCACGCAGTCCCCTGCGGATGCGGGGCGAGGGGGGTGTCAGCGCCCCGCAGCGCCCCCGCTCCGCCCCCGCTCCGCCCCCCGCCCGCCCCGGGGCGCCCCCTCCTCACCGATGCCACGGTACCGCGGGGGGTGCGCGCGCTCGTCCAGCTGCAGCTGCGTCTTCACGTACTCGGTCGGGAACGTGATGCAGATTTCAATGCCGCCCGCCAGGCCGCCTGCAAGCGCCGAGCCCCGGTCAGACACGCCCTCACTCCGGGGCCGAGCCGCCGCCGCCGCCCGCCGGCCCGCGGCACCCCGAGGCCCCGGCCGGCACCCGCGCCTCCACGCGCCGAGAAACCGGTGCAGCCGCGCGGGCACCGGGGGCCGCGCCCCCTCCCCCGCCCTCCCCGGAAGTGGGGCGGGGCCTCGGCGTCCCGGGCCCACCCGGAAGAGTCTCGGGACGGGCGTGCCGGTGGCACCGGGTGGGTGGGCGTGGGCGGAGGGGCCCGCGTCCCGCAGCGGCTCACCTGCCAGGATGGCCTTCCCGGGGTGCGTCAGCTTGGCCTTCCCGGACGCCGGCGCGGCTGCTGCCAGGGCGCCCGGGGCGCGTGGCGGGGCCATGGCGGGCGTGGGGCCGGGCGCCCGGCGTGGGCCTGGGGTCCGAGCTCCGGCTCTGCGCGCACGGCGTCGCGGAGCTGCAGCGGCGGAGGACCGGTTATGGTCCCAGGGGCGTGCATCCGCGTCAGCGTCCGGGCTCCGCCCCGCGTGGCCTGAGCCCGGCCCCGCCCCAGGCTCCGCCCCCGGGCCCGTCGGGAAACTGAGGCTGGGGCGGGACGCGCCGAGACACGCGTCGGGGCGGGGAGCTCGGGGCAGCCAATGGCTGGTGCTGAGTAGCGGGGACCTGGGCGGGGGGCGTGGCCTCCGGGAGGCTGTCCCGCGCCCCGGGGGTGGGTGAATGTCGTCTCCGCGAGGGGGGCGTGGTCTCGGGGAGGCTGCCCTGCGCCCCCGTGGGGGGGATGTTGTCTCGGGGAGGCTGCCCTGTCCCCCGGTGGGGGGGGCGTGGTCTCCGGGAGGCTGCCCTGCACCCCGGTGGGGGCGATGTTGTCTCGGGGAGGCTGCCGTGTCCCCCGGTGGGGGGGCGTGGTCTCCGGGAGGCTGCCCTGAGCCCCGGGGGTGGGTGAACGTGTCTCCGGGAAGCTGCCCTGCGCCTGGGCGGGTGGCGCTGGGTCAAGGTGCAGTTTCTGTAGCGCCTGGGGCCGGGCACCCCGTTAAAGGAGCGGGCCTTGGAATCCAGGTCGGCTGCCAGTGCAAAGATTCCCGAGGATCCGGGAGGTGAGAGCGACAGGTCCTCCCCCCCACCCGTGTGGTTAGCCCCATCTCTGCCCTACCAGGCTGCGAAGTGTCCTCTTCGCCCCTCCAGTGCTGCATTGTCCTGGGCAGCTTCTCTAGACGGACCCAAAGTCCCTCCCTGTGCCCAAGGTCCAAGCAGGACCTATCAGTTTGGCCTTTGTCCTTCCAACCCACAGAGTTGCTGGATGGACAGAGCCACTTTGCTTTGATAAAACTGCTTTAATATTCACTATCAGCAGGAGAGCCAAGTCTGGTGAGATACACCGCCTCTCAGACAGTAGCCTTGTGTTTGCCGAGCCGCCTGGAAAGGGCGGCCCTAGCCAGTGTGGGGTGACGCTGCTGCTGGAACCTTCCATGCAGTGCCTGGCTCCACCCGCAGGGTCCAGGCTCATCCTTGGGCAGTCCAGAGATAGACCCTCTCTGGGCCGAGGCACAGAGGATTTGTGGAGTGCCACGTTTCTTGAACAGGTTACTAAGCGGGCAGAGAGGGTGTGGACACACTGGAGCCACTCAGAGCAGGCTGAGAAAAAGGGAATATCCATAAGGGAAATCCACAGGGCCCACTTGGCACTGTAGCTTCTGGCCTGCAGAGGGAGGAACTCACAGGTGGTGGCACAGAGGCCTGTCCTGGCTGCCCCTGAGTAGTCGGGCTGGGCTGGACGAGCAGGGTGCTAGGATCATCCTGACCCACCCAGAACCTGAGGCTTGGGCCCAGAAGACGCTGGGAGACAAGAAGACCCGGAGTTGTCGGGAACTGTCTGGAGGCTTATGCAGGCTAGAGGGCCCTAAATGGGACACTTGGCTGTGTTCATATATATATATAATCTCAAAAAGTCAGATCATCAAAGGCAGGTGCACACTCTGACTCTAGGGAGAACATGGGGCCCACTGGAGGAGAGCTGGTATGCTGCTTGCCCCCCACTCCACCGTGTCAGTGTGCCCAGGGCCCACAGCCTCTGCAGTCTCCTTCACAGCCCAGACCATTGCATTCACTGCAAGGCTCCTACTAGCACACTCCACTGGACACAGCACCCTTCCAGGGCAGGTGCTGTCCCCGGCCATGGGTAACTAGGGACCCCTATAAAACCCATCTGTGTGCCTAGGCAGCTCAGGCCACATAGCCAGGGCTGCTCCCCTCATTCCTTAAGGGGTCAGCAGGGAGTATCTTATCTAGACATGCTGTGTGGATGGGACTGCCACCCATCTGCAGGAGGGTGTTGCCCCTGCATGGCCTCTGGGGTAGCCCTCGCCAAGCAAAGCGTCCTGGAGCGCAGCCCTGCCTGCCCTTGTGGTCTGAGGCTGGCAGCACTCGCCTTTCCTTACTCCTATTGTTTAGTCCACACCAACCTGGGCAGCTTCCCTGCTCTTGGACCACCGCCAGAAGCCATGGCTTTGGGGCCCACCTGCTTGAAACAGGCTCAACTCAAGAAGGGCAGGATGGTGTTGCTGAGAGGCAGCTGGGTGAGATGACACAAGCCCTTCAACAGTGGCTAATCTGAATGCCAGAAAGGGCATGCCCAGGACTCTGATACCCAGGAAGAATTTTAAAATCAGACATTGTCACCTCAGTGAGGTAGGTAAACTCACCCCTTCTACAGCTGTCAAAAGGAGTAACATTCCTACTTAGTGCTCCATAAAAGGGGATAGTCCCAAAGGGGTCCCCAACAGATGCACCCCAAACTCCACGGGGTGCTCTGTGTGGGGATGGCCTGGCTGCATGAAACCCAACCAACTATGCCGGGGGCACCCCTGGACTGGTGCACTGCCTGCTGGCACCTCACTGGCCCTGATGAAACCCAGGGCCGCCTGCAGCATGCCGGCCTCCGGACCTGGCAGTCTGTGCTGCTGCGGCTTCCCAGGGGGTCTGGTGTGAGCAGAGCTGCTGAGAGTGGCCAGGGTAGGTCAAGCCCAGCCTTCCGGTGGTGTGGAACAGGGCAGTGCTGGGTGGACAGCCTCCTAGCCTGGAGGGAAGAGGTCAAGGCAGGCTAGGGCTGGAGGGCAATTAGGGCTTGCCTCAGGTGGGCCCAGGCTGGTCACCGCTGCCACAGCGTGGCCAGTTCTCCCTTATTACCTGGTGAAGAAGCCCCCAGGACAGCTCAGACACCACATCCAGGCAAAGCAGGCCATGGCACAGGAAGGCTGCGAGGCACTCTGCCAGCCTCCCTCCAGCAACTCCTTAGCCATTGGGATCCTATGACTGTCATGGTGCGTGGTTTGTCACAGTGGAGGCAAACCCGGTTTGGTGTTCTGCATGCTCCTGGACCTTGCAGGCAGCCGAGAGCCTCCCCTCTGGACTGGAGTGTGGACACGTGTTCCTAAGATGGGATGCTGGGATGTTATGCTGATTATCAATTTGACAGGATTTAGAATCCCCTGTGGGGGATTATGTAGATTAGGCTCCCGACTATCTGTGAGGGATTATCTTGATTGGGTTAATTAAGATGGGAAGATCTGCTTTAAGTATGGATAGCACCCATCCATGGACTATATCAAAAGGAGAGAGCTGGCTGAGCAGTCGTCATCGACTGTTTCCTCACTGTGGACCAGCTGCTTCAAGCTCCTGCTGCCATGATGAACTATAACCCGGAACTGTAAGCAGAAATAAACCTTTCTTTCATCCTGATTTTGTCAGGTGTTATTTCCCAGCAACAATAAGTTGACTAATATGAATCCATCTTCAAGGACTCTGCAGGGGACCAAGTGTGATCCTCACCCACCCTGTTGCAGCACCCAGAGGAGGTACACACAGATGTGACATCCAGTGACTTCAGCTTAGGGCCAGTGACCCAGGTGTACGGGGAAGGTGCAAGGTTGCTCTGGGGGTACTGGCCTGAACCAGTGTGGAACAGCCACGGGGTGTGACTGGTGCTTTTTGTTCAGACTCCCTACTGGACGTGGTGTCCCATGCCTGTAATCCCAGCACTTGGAAGACTGAGGCAGGAGGATCATAAGCTACATAGCAAGATCTCGTCTCAACCCCTTCCCCCCAATTCTGATAGCAATTTCCACTCTTGCAAGTTCTACATCTAAAACACCTTTTTTTTTTTTTTTTTTCTATCGCGGCCCTGGCATCAGACCCAGGCCCATGTCCAGGCCAGGCAAGTGCTATATACAACTGAGCTACAGTAGCCAGCAGGAAACATGTTCCCCTCTAGCTGGTGTCCCTAGGTGCCCGCACTGGTTTGCCTCATCTCTGGCACACCCTCTCTAGTGCCCCTTCCAGAGACAGGGAGACTGACACCCAACAGTGAAGTCACTTGTCCACTGTCACACAGCTCAGTCTGGTTAATCACCACTTTGACTTATGTAATCTAGGGACAATTTGTGACAAGGTTCGGGAGTAGTTCCATGCTATTTTTTCCTCCCCAAGGTAGGGTCTCTCAGTCTAGCCCAGGCTGATCCGGAATTCACTCTGTAGTTCCAGACTGGCCTTGAACTCATAGTGATCCTCCTACCTCAGCCTTCCAAGTGCTGAGATTAAAGATGTGAGCCAAAGAAAGGATAGAATATACATAATAAATAAAAAAAGGAAAAAAAAAGATGTGAGCCACTCTGGCAGAGAAAGGGAGAGAATTGGTGCATCAAAGTCTCTAGCCACTGCAAACAAACTCTAGACATATGTGCCAATTTGTGTATCTGGCTTTACCTGGTACTGGGGAATTGAAGCCAGATCATTAGGTTTTGCAGGCAAGTGCCTTAACCCCTAAGCCATCTCTCCAGCCTCCACTTAAAAAAAAAAAGGTTTATTCATTTATTTGTAAGGAAGGGAGGGAGGGAGAAAGAGAGAGATGGGGGAATGGGCATACCAGGGCCTCTTGCCACTGCAAATGAACTCCAGATGCACATGCTACTTTGTGCATCTGGCTTTATGTGGATACTGGGAAATTGATCCTGGGCCATCAGACTTTGCAAGCAAGGGCCTTTAACCACTGAACCATCTCTCCAGCCCACCGACCCACTTTTGCTGGCCACTCTTAAGGTTTTGTTATATACATCCAAATGTGGGTTGTAGCATAAACCCCAGAGTTCTGTCTGGAGACCTCTGAGTTCCCCTTGAGCAATTTAGGAGAGGTGCTTTCTGCCCTCTTCCTGAACAGATTCTCTCCCATTTGCTTGAGCCCAGTTTGTCGGGGTCCTGCCTTGTCATCCACACTGTTACTGCAAAGAATTTGCTAAAGCGAGCTGAGACTTAAGTGCAAGTTCCAGACTGTCAGGTGCATCTCTGAGGACCTCTGATGCCAGAAGGGCCACAGCTTCAATTTCCCCACCTGTCCCCATCTGACTGGACCACCCTCAGCTGGCCTGTTTGCAATCTGCATATAATGTGGGCACCTCTGTCCTTCCCAAGATGGGCACCATGAGCTATGGTACTGAATGCTAGATGTTATGGAATAATAACCACTATCCTCCCTCCCCAATGAGCCTTGGGTATTTGCAGGCCTCCTGTGCTCCAGATCAAGTAAGTCTAGCTATCCAATGTCACTTCCTAGAGGAACAAGGCTTCGAGGAGCCCAACAGAGCTCTCAGCCATCACCTGCTCCTGCTGTCTGGAGCTAACTCTGGTCACCAGCTTCCGTTTCCTCCCTTTCTCATCACCACTTCTCCTGGGTCCCTCTCTCCTCTAGACTGCTGCCAGGGCCAGCTGGGTCCACTCTGCCCATGCCAGAAACTTCACTGCCAGGTTCCCGTTCTCCACTTGTGGGTTTAGCAGGGGCGGAGGGAGTATGACTCAGCCCTCACTGGCCTGTCATTTAGACCATCTCTCTCACACTGCACCCCTCCCAGCAGCCAGCCTGGCACATCTCGATCCTCAAGCCACCACTGTCAACCATCTTTTAGCTGACTGACTGCTTCTGCCATCGGGAAATGCTCCTCACTCCTCCAGGACCCCCGAGAGGCTGCTCCAGGGAAAGCTCTCCCAGCATGACCGCAGAAGTGTGGCCCCCTGCACACTGGGGGCTCATGGGTACCAGTCCTGGCCTCTGTCTCCTATATGCACCACATCCAAGTTGTGACAGACATATATCCCCAATGGGCCAAGTCACCCCTGAGTGAAGCATGCCACTTTCTACTGGTGGCTTTGTCCTCTGGATTGTCTTTTTGTTCCCTACACCCCAAGAGGGTTGCTGAAGGGAGAAAGAGTTCTACTGCTCACTTGCCCGTGCTGAGGTGGCAAGGAGGCTGCACAGGTACCAAGGGACAAGGCAGAGTGGCTGGGTGTCACCTTCGCCTCCCAGGCAGCCAGCACTGGGGCACCTTCTTTGGGTTCTCTTAGCGTCAGCATTCCTCTGGGTTCCCTCTGTGGGGGTGCTCTCAGCTTTTAGAAGGGACTTTGGGTACTGTCACTGTCATGGTTTGATCCAGGTGTCCCCCACAAACAATTGAATGTGTTCTGATAGATCGATCCTCAGCTGATGGCAGTTTGGGTTTTACAACCTCGATGAAGCTGTGTTGTTGGGGGCGGGCTTATGGGGTTATAAACCAGCTCCCCCTTGCCAGTATTTGGCACACCTTCCTGCCGCTGTTTGCAGTGCTGTGGCAGAGGTGATGTCCAGCCCTCTGCTCATGCCATCGTCTTCCCTGCCAGGATGGAGTCTCCCCTCGAGTCTGTGAGCCAAATAAACCCATTCCTCCACAAGCAGCTTTTGCTCGGGTTCTTTCTGCGCAGCAACAAGAAAGCTGACTGCAACAGTCATTATGTCACAATGTCATGGGATAATCCCCCAAACTGGGAGTGATGACTCAGTGTGAAGTTGAACATGATCCCAACACCAGGGGTCACAGTCTTTATGGAGTTTGAGCCCCTGAGAGTGGGGCTCCTGGGATGGGGGGATAGGGGGATGGGGGAATGGGGGATGAGGGATGGGAGGCAGCCATTATTTGTGAGTCTTGGGAAGATATCAGGACTGCACAAGGACAGCACTGAGGAGGTCTAGACGGTTGGTCAAGCTTGCCAGCTGCTGGGTGAGCCCTGGGTTCCTGGTCTGGGGAGCTCTCCACAGTGAGTTAGCATAGCACCACCAGGAGGGCCAGCTTGTGAAACTCCACTTTGCCCCACTGGGGACACGTTCAGGTCCAGCAGAGACGGCAATGCCTTCAGGCTCTTGGCTGTCTGACCTGAC
>PVHP010050668.1:0-11734 GCA_004024765.1 Zapus hudsonius
GTAGCTTCATAGAAGGTGTCTGGAAGCCTTCCCTCTTTTTCTATGCTTCTAACAAGCTTCAGAAAGAGTGGTTTCAGCTCTGTGATGAAGGCTTGGTAGAATTCAGCTGAGAAACCATCTGGTCCTGGGCTTTTCCTTTTGGGAAGATTTTTGATTACATCTTCAATCTCTGTGGATGTGATAGGTTTGTTTAATGCTTTTATCTGCTCTGGGTTAAGCTTTGGCAGTTGGTAGGTATCCAAAAACTTATCCATTTCTTCCAGGTTCTCTAATTTTGTGGAGCAGAGGTTTTGGAAGTATGACCTGATGATTCTTCCAGTGTCTTTGGGATCTGTTGTGATCTCACCATTGTCCTTTCTGATTTTGTTGATTTGGGCTTTCTCATTTCTTCGTTTGATTAGATTGGCCAGGGGTTTGTCAATCTTATTAACTTTTTCAACTCTTTATCTATTTTTTAATCATTTTATTTCCAGTTCATTAATCTCAGCTCTGGTTTTAATTATTTCCTTTTGTCTTGTGCTCCTCGGGTTAGCTTTTTCCGTCTGTTCCAATGACCTTAGGTGGGTGGTTAGGCGATTGATTTGAGACCTCTGTCTTTGATATGAAGGCATTTATCACAATGAATTTCCCCTCAGGACTGCCTTGTGTCCCACAAGTTCTGATAAGATGTGTTATCATCATCATTTATTACTAGGAAATTCTGAATTTCCTATTTTATTTCTTGGATGATCCAATCATTTTTTAGGAGCAAATTCTTCAGGCGCCAGTACTTTGTGTATTTTCTGGATCCTGTTCCATTGTTAATTTCTACCTTTAATGCACTATGGTCTGATATGATGCAAGGAACTACATCAATCTTCCTGAATTTATTTAGGGAAGATTTGTGACCTAAGATGTGATTAATTTTAGAAAAAGTCCCATGTGCTGCTGAGAAGAATGTATATTCTGTGTCTTTGGGGTAGAACGTTCTGTAAATATCTGTTATCCCCAGCTGGTCAATGGTGTTATTGAGCTCCGTTATGTCCCTGCTGATCTTGTTTGGTTGATCTGTCTAGAGCTGATAGAGGTGTATTAAGTCTCCTACTATGATGGAATTGGAATCTATTTCTGCTTTATTTTTGAGTAGGGTTTCCTTTATGAACTGTGTTACACCCAAATTTGGTGCATATATGTTGATGATGGTGATAGCTTCCTGTTAGATCATTCCTTTGATGAGTCACACACACTTTTTTTTTAATTATTTTTTTTTTTTTTTTAGATTTTCCAAGGTAGGGTCTCACTGTAGCTCAGGCTTATCTGGATCTCACTCTGTAGTCCCAGGCTGACCTCAAACCCCTTCCTACCTCTGGTTCCTGAATGCTGGGATTAAAAGGGTGCACCACCAGGCCACACCAGTTTTTGCACGCGTTTTATGTGTCTTGAGAAAATTGACCCCCAGCCAGAAGGCTTTGCAAGTCCCTTTAACCACCAAGCAATCTTCCCTACCTGTTTTTGTGTTTTTCTTTTTTGGGAGACAGAGAGACAGAGACAGAAAGACAGTGGGAATGGGTGTGCCAGGGCCTCCTGCCACTGCGAACTCCAGACACATGCACCACCCTGTGCATCTGGCTTTACTTGGGTCCTGGGGAACTGAACCTGGGCCTTCAGGCTTTGCAAGCAATCCCCTTTAACAGCTGAGCCATCTCTCTAGCTCCCATACCTCCATTTCCTGAGTGCTGGGATGACATGCCTGGCTTTAACAAACTCTTTTTGAGTAGAATATCTGTAGGAAATCTGGGTTTCAAAGCCCCTATCAGCTGGGCGTGGTGGCGCACGCCTTTAATCCCAGCACTCGAGAGGCAGAGGTAGGAGGATCACCATGAGTACAAGGCCAACCTGAGACTCCATAGTGAATTCCAGGTCAGCCTGGGCTAGAGCGAGACCCTACCTCGAAAAACCAAAAAAAAAAAAAAAAGTCCCTATCAATGAATGGGGGCAATTCCCCCCCAGAAAGAGGAAATGCCAAGCGTCCACAGCTGGCTGTGAGCAAAGCCCCGGAGCCTAGCACTGCAGGAGGACCACGATGCAGTAACGACCGCCCACCGCACATATTCCAAAAATCCTTGGAGCCCGGAACCCCAGCGAGCCCCGCAGGACCTCGGTCTGCAAACCTCGCGAGATTTGATCGCGGTCCCAAACCCAGCCTATCGTGTCTCGCGATAGCAGTGCGCATGAGCAGTGCCTCCTGGGCCAGGGCTTTGCGGGAACGATGGAGAGTGGCGCGCCGGGCTCTCCCGAGGCTGCGGGCGGTGGAGGGGCCGGGCCAGGCGACGGCTCGGAGGAGAGGGAGGGTCGGGAACCGGACGCCAGAGCGAGCTTCGACCGCGAGAGGGCGCGCCGCCTGTGGGAAGCGGTGTCCGGCGTCCAGCCGGTGGGGAGGAAGGAAGGTGAGTGCGGGGCGTCCTGCTCGGGTCACGCCCCCGGACCCCAGGGCCCAGACCCCGGCTCCTGAAGGACGCAGCGCCTCGAACTCAGCGCCCTGGGGCTTGTTTGCTTTCAGCCCACCTGAGCACAGCTCTCTGCAAACTCCACGACTTGGTCTTCTTTGCCAGACCCAGGGCCAAGCAACTCCTCTATCTCCCCGATTAGCCATCGTTCCCCTTTCTCCCAAGCCCTTCACTTGGTGACGCATCTGTATGCCTTTATTTAGGGGGGGGGTGTTCCAGAAGGTGAGGTCAAGTGCTTTCCTTCATAGCTCTCCACTTTACTTAGAGACAAGGAACCAGCTTGGCCCCATAGTGGGAGTGATCTCTTGTCTCCACCTCTCAAGGACTGAAACACAGGCCCAGCATTTAAATGAGTGCTGGGGATCTGAACTCGGGTCCTCACGTTTGTGTTTTACCCATTGAACCATCTCATCATCTCATCTCGGCCCCTTATTTAGTGTTTTTTTTTTTTTTTAGATGGTTTCTCAGACTAACCTCAAAAACTTGTTGTAGTCCTCATGTTAGGATTACAGGCATTAGCCACTGTGTGGGTTTTAGGGGAGGGGTCTTCATGACTGCCAGGTTCCACCTGGGCTTGGGGGCTTGTTTCTGTATGTCTATAGCTAGACATACAGGAGCCTGAGAAACTGACCTAGGTATATTTTTGTTGTTGTTATTGTTGTTTCATTTTTCTGAGGTAGGGTCTCACTCTAGCTCAGGCTGACCTGGAATTCACTCTGTAGTCTCAGGGTGGCCTCAAACTCACAGTGACCCTCCTACCTCTGCCTCACAAATGCTTGGATTAAAAGCGTGCACCACCAGGTCCAGTTTAGATATATGTTTTTTAAATATATTTTTATTTATTTATTTGAGAGATAGGGGCAAGTATGGCCATGCCAGGGCCTCTTGCCACTGCAAAGGAATTCCAGATGCATGAGCTTTGGGTGTGCCACCTACCCAGCCTTAGGTATGTTTTGACTCCAGCTTCTGTATCTTACACTTGATGTGAAGCTGTGGAGAACAGTGTCCCACTTTTGGGGGGGGTCACTTCTGAGTCAAGACTTCCCAGATTGTTCTGTGTTTGACCTGAAACTGGGTGAGGTGGGAGAAAGAGGAGGGTGGGAAGAGCTGGCCTGACCTGGCTGCATGGCCTCCTCCATGTTCCTTTCCTGAGCTAGCTCCTTAATGCTAACCCAGTTACACAGAAACTATCCGGGCTTCTGAGCTGACCCTGGCAGGTATCTACAGGGAAATCAGATTTCTGTAATGGTTGGCTTGCTTGCTGAGCAGGCTACTCTTACAGAATTTAATATGTTTGTGAACTGCCTGCCCTGGATAAAATTGAATCTTGACTATATTCAAGGGAGATGTGTTTAAACTTGGGTGTATATGTCTTCAATCTAACCATAAGTTTAGCCAGGCTCCTAAATTAATATGTATACTATTTCTGAGACCCTATCTCTTTTGGACTTTTTCATTTTTAAAAAATATTTGAGAGCCGGGCGTGGTGGCGCACGCCTTTAATCCCAGCACTCGGGAGGCAGAGGTAGGAGGATGCCATGAGTTCAAGGCCAGCCTGAGACTACAGAGTGAATTCCAGGTCAGCCTGGGCTAGAGGGAGACCCTACGTAGAAAAACCAAATAAAATAAAATGTTGACATTTTGTCTTTGGTTACTGAAACAGGTCTGGAACTACTATCCAGGTACAAAAGGAAACATCTCTTATTGGCTTTGTTTCGTTGTTTGAGGCAGGGTCTCTTATAAGCCAGGCTAGCCTCAAACTTGCTATACATATTGTGTTTTTATTGACATCAGTTCAAAATAAAAATCATTTTTCCGTTTGTTTTTCCGAAGCAGGGTCTCACTCTAGCCCAAGCTGACCTGGAATTCACTATGTAGTCTCAGGATAGTGATCCTCCTTCCTCTGCCTCCCAAGTGCCAGGATTAAAGTCATGCACCATCCCCCCCCCCAACCCTACTCTCTCTATATACAGGGCCTTGCTATGTAGCCTGTGGCCTGGGTTTCCTTTCCCAAGACTTATGTAGAGCTATTAGCAAAAGGTGTTATAGGCACCTGAGGTTCATTTACAGTGAGAGACCTTGGCACACCCATTCACACACACACACATACATAATAATAATAAACCCTGTGTGGAAATTTTTAATGTAAAATGTCCCCCATAGCCTCAAGTTCTTGTGATTAAGCCCCTCCTACTTAGTCCCCAGCTGATGGAGCTTTTGGGAGGTGGAGCCTTGCTGGAGGAGGCATGTCATTGGGAGTGGATCTTGGGGTTGGTAGTCCAGCCCAATGGGTCTCTCAGACTGCACTCTGCTGTGGGTAGAGGTAGCTAGCACTTATCCCCGTGATGTTTCTCTTTCCTTCATAGTGGAACGCATGATCCAGAAGAACCAGTGTCTCTTTACCAGCACCCAGTGTAAGGTGTGCTGCGCCTTGCTGATTTCTGAGTCCCAGAAGCTGGCACATTACCAGGTACACCATCTTTCTTTAGCGGTGCTTTGCTTTCCAGACACAGGGCCGAGCCTGCCCCTCCCTGGCTTCCACACTGAGGTAACTCTTTGTTAGCTGCCAGATGTTGCCTTCATGCATGTTTGCTTGTGACTTGAAGAATGACTTCAGTTCCTCGGAGTCTCATCTCTCCCATCCTGGATCCTTACATGTCCATCTTCCCTCACGGCCTGATACAGCAGGAAGTGTGAGCTTTGACTTCACATAGATCTGAGCTTGAGTTCCTCCTCTGCTCCTCATGTTAGGCAAGAAACTTCACCATCTTCAGCCTCCGTTCCTCATGTGTAAGGGGGGGGGGGATAACAGTGTTCTCATAAGTTGTGAAGATTACATTTAAAGCATGTAAAGTATGTAGCACAGAGTAGGAACTCAATAAAAGCAAGTTTCTTCTCCCATCCTCTCCTCCTTAAAGGATTTTGTGAGGATGAATCCGAGGAAAATCTAGTGGTTTTGAGTGCCTTTCATATGAAATGGCATTTGGTTATCCTTTATCTTTTTCCTGGGTTCTTACAGAGCAAAAAGCATGCCAACAAAGTGAAGAGATACCTAGCAATCCATGGAATGGAGACATTAAAGGGGGAAACGAAGAGGCTAGACTCAGATCAGGTAATACAGCTGCTGTGTTGAGACTGCAGCCAGCAAGCAGGTTGGTGTGAAAGAGCACAGGCCCATGGCTGCAGATCCCGGGCCCATGGCTGCAGATTCCGGGTTTGGCTTGCGCAGGTCTTACTGTGTTGAGTCTTGCTTTCCTCCTCTGCTGGGTGACTCACACACATGTAACCCTAGTGCTTGGGAGATGGAGGCAGGAGGATCAGGGGTTCAGGGTCATTTTCAGCTGCATACATGAGATTCTGTCTCAAACACAAAAAGCAGCTAGGCATGGTAGCACATGCCTTTAATCCCAGCACTCAGGAGGTAGAGGTAGGAGGATCGCTGTGAGTTTGAGGCCAGCCTGAGACTACAGAGGGAATTCCAGGTCAGCTGGGCTAGTATGAGAATACTGTTAGCTATCTCTCAGGGTTTTTCCTAACTAAAACAAGAAAAGGCTTATGAAACAGCACCAGACCCAGAGCCTGGCACATAGTGGGGACTCAGTAAATGGAACCATTGTTATAACTTGTTGGAGCAGGACAAGAAGCTGCCTGAGATAAAGTAGTGGGAAGCCAGGCTGCTTACTTTCTTGAACTGTAGGGGGGAAAAACTCATTATTTGAATGTTTTGAATAAACAAGGAAAAGAAATGCCTCCTGATTGTGACCAAATCACAGTTACTTTTTAGCTCAGAATTCCTGTAAGAATCACACCGAGACAACCTCCTAGCCCTCTGGAGGACCTTAGGCTTTTGCAGTATAGGAGGCTGTGCAACCCTGGCATGAGAAGCCCACAGACAAGGCTCTGAGGGACTTTGGGCAAATCACTTTACCTTTCAACTTCATTCATAAAGTTGAAATGAATCATAAAATATTGCAAGGTAAAAGTTCAGTCCTCAGTAAATAATCAATGAGTAAGAAGTTACTCTGTAAACTGCTGCTTTGGAAAGCCCTTGCTTGTCCCTTCTAGAAATTTACTCAGCTCATCCCCTAGTTGCCCTTGTTATTTAGAATTCTGGAAGACAAGATCACTGTATCTCTTTGTACTTCAATTCCTCCAATTCTTGGGGTGGCAGAGTAGTTCAAACAAGATCACACCACCCACCACCAGGAATTACAACCCCAAAATGTCCATAGTGCTGAGATTCAGAAAAATGGATAGTCAGAGATCAGGCTTTCTCAGGGAAATTGGGAGACCTTACTATAGGTTCTAGCTCAACCATAATTAGCAAAAATAAGAGAACCTTGAGTATCTTATCTGCTCACGCCAGACTACAGCAGGTTCCAGGGATAGGAGCAAAGATGAATCCAGTTGTCCACATCCTACAGTGTGCTTGAGTTCACAGAGAAGTCCTTTAAACTGTCGGTTTGGGGTAGCAAGGGGTCCACTAGAAGTCTGGTATACTCTGGTAGTACAGGTGAGGAGAAGATGAATTCTTCTGGAACACCTATGAAGGGCTTGATGATTGCTTGCCGAATGATTTTTGTTAAAGTAAATCTCCCAGGCAAGTGGCTGTTATTGAAACTGAGTCTTTAAGGCTAAGCAGACATAGTGCCAGGTAGGAAAGAAGGAAGAACATTCTAGGCAGTAAGAATGTCCCAAGCAAGGAACTAACAGAACAGAAGGGGGAATGATGAGTGGAGCCCGGCACAGGGTAGCTGGAGAAGAATCCATAAAGGTAGGTTGGGATTCAAGTGTGAAAGGGATCTTGAATGTCCCTCATCCTAGGGAGGATTTCCTGGCGGGGCAGGGGCATGATGAGACCTGTGTTCTTTCTCCCAACCAGAAGAGCCACAGAAGCAAAGACAAGAACCAGTGCTGCCCCACCTGTAACATGACCTTTTCCTCCCCTGTCGTGGCCCGGTCGCATTACCTGGGGAAGACCCACGCAAAGAACTCAAAGCTGAAGCAGCAGGCCACTAAGGTGGAAGGTACTGGCTTTCCTGAGTAGTGCTATGTTGGTTCCAATTTTAGCATATGTGCTGCCAAAGTGAGCACAATAGTGATATATAGGGGCACCATTGGCAGGAGCTTCCAGAAGTGTTCACCAGGCTTCAGACTGGGAAAGGTTGCACTCCTTTTGAGAGCCCTTAAGAATATCAAACTAGGGGCTGAGAATGTAGCTCATTAGGTGGAGTGCTTGCCTAGCATGCAAGAAGCCCTGGGTTTGGTCCCTAGCACTGCATTAACCTAGGCATGGTGGTGTGTGCCTATAGTCCCAGCACTCAGGAGGTAGAGGCAGGAGGTTTAGAAGTTCAAGGTCATCATTGCCTAAAGCAGACCCTGCTTCATTGAAATGCAGCCTCATTCTATGCCTTACCACCCTGAACTTGCCCAGTCTCATCTAAAATGCAGCCTTAGATGTGTGCTTCCTTCTCCCCCTTTGAGTCCAGCAGTTTTTCTCAGTAGAACCTGCTTAGCTTGAGCGTTAGTCCTGACCAGTAATTACAGTTCAGGAGTAGTACCAAAGCCCTTCAGGCTGCCCACACCACGAGAGCGTTCACTTACCTCTGCCATCCACCAGCTCTTATTACTAAGTGTTCTAGTTGAAAGCTAAATCCTTGTCCTTTTCATGTGCTCGGGTTATGCCCTGCCCACTTTAATCCTCACACTGCCTGTTCTCAAGACAGGAACTTGCCTTTCAAAGCAGGGTACTTCAGTGCTGCCTCTGCTGCCCAGCAAGCTGTTTGCAGCTGCCAGGATTCATTCCCGGTGCACCGACTTCCAAAATAGCCTCTTTATCTTGTCACCATGGGGCTCAGCCTTTACTTTCATCCTAACTCCTGGCCGCAATTAGTCAAGAGGGGGAGTTCTTAGATCTTTATTTCACTTTTGTCACAGCAAATTTTGGACTAAAAGTAGACTACACTATTTATAGTACTTACTGTTCGTTTGTTTTGCTGTATTATGAAAATAAGACAACAGTGTTTTGGAAGGCTTTGAAGATAGGATGGAAAATCTACTCATAATTAAACCCTTTTATGATACTCAAATCGAGTTATTCATGGTACGAAGCAACAGAAAATGGACTTTGAAGTCACAAAGGCCCAGATTTAAGTCCTGGCACTGTTAGTTACCATTTTGTCTGAATTTCCTTATAAAATGTCAGTGCTATCTACTTCATAGATTATGAAGATAAACTAGTTATTAAAACTAGGATAAGGGATATGGCTCAGTTGGTAGAGAGCATCCATGAAGCCCTGGCTTTAGTCCCCATTGCTACATAAAACTGAATGTGGTGGCACATGTCTGTCACCTGAGCACTTGGAAGGTGGAAGCAGGAGGATCAAAAGTTCATCTTTGACTAAACAGTGAGTTTGAGGCCTGCTTGCTCTGTATGAGACCCTTAGGATGGCCTGCTGTGGGGATGTCTGCCTGTGACCACAGCCCTCAGGAGGTAGAGGCAGGAGGATCAAGAGTTGAGTGCCATCCACAGCTATATAGCAAGTTTAAGACTGGCCTGAGCTGTGTAAGACCATCTTAGGAAACAAAACAAAACAACTCCTAGGAGCTGGGCGTGGTGGCGCACGCCTTTAATCTCAACACTCAGGAGGCAGAGGTAGGAGGATTGCCGTGAGTTCAAGGCCACCCTGAGACTACATAGTGAATTCCAGGTCAGTCTGGACTAAAGTGAGACCCTACCTCGGAAAAAAAAAAAAACTACTAGGAACATGTAGGCTCTAACAAAGGCTAACTAAACAACAGCTATCATCATCATCATCACACCTAAGACAGCCAATGAATGGAATTCTCTCAGAAATGCAGTAGTTGGTCAGATATAAACCGTCTAGAACATGTCATTGACCTCGATGATGGTTGGGTCATTAGTAACCTACACTAGTACTGATTGATTTTGTTTAAAGTCAAAGTTGGTACCATGGTTGGTACAATGTTTAAGCATTAAGCTAAGGAAAATCATCTTAAGAACTGTATTTTTAAGGTCATAGACTTGTATCTTTCCACAAATGGGGAAATTCTGTGGAACACACCTAATTCCAGCACTTCCATCTTAAGCAGTAAGTTATTTCCCATAATCACTTTCCACATGCAAAATGTGTATTTCTGTAGTTGTAATCTTAGTGCATGCACCATCTGTATCTTGCTTTTGCTTTTCATTTACCCGTATAACCTAAGCACATGTCCATATTATTTCATAGCCTTAATTTTAGCTTTTCAAGATAACTGCTGCTAAGATTCTAGAGTTCTTTTTTCTAGTATAATTGTTTGTCATGTGTAGTGTATGTATCTGCTTGTATGTCTATTTTATGTCTATCTAGATTGACTATGTATATGTGCAGATAATACATTAAGTAACTTTGGTTTTGTAAAAATGATGCATACTTGTTTTGAATAATTTCAGTTTAAGCAATACAAAAGGTACAAAGAAGCAAGGTTAACATCAAGTAGGGGCTGAGAGATGGCTCAGTTTATAAAGTACTTGCCATGAAAACATGAAGACCTCTGAGTTCATATCCCCAGAACCCATGTAAATGCCAGACATGGTGGCAAGTGCCTTAATCCCAGCTCATGGGAGACAGGCAGATCTTTAGGGTTTGCTGGCTAATTTGTGTAGCCAAATTGGTGATCACTGGGTTCAGTGAGAGACACTGATTCAAAAAATTAAGTGGGGCCGAGCATGGTGGTGCATGCCTTTAATCCCAGCACTTGGGAGGCAGAGGTAGGAGGACTGCCATGAGTTCAAGGCCAGCCTGAGACTACATAGTGAATTCCAGGTCAGCCTGGACTAGAGCAAGAAAGACCCTACCTTGAAAAACCAAAAAAAAAAAAAAAAAAAATTAAGTGGATCACAATAGAGTTCCACCTCTAGCCTCCACATGCACACACACCAAAAGAAAAAGGACAAAATATCAACCAGATCCTACCTTTAAGAGGAATACTGCTAATATGAGTTAGGTGTGGTGGCTCACACCTGTAACCCCAGCCCTTGGGAGGTGAAGGCAAGAGGAATGCTGTGAGTTTAAGGACAGGGCTGGGGAGATGGCTGAGTGAATGAAGTGCTTGCCACAGATCTCCAGATCCCGCTATGGCAGGCGTCTAATCCCAGCATGCCTGCGGGAGAGGGGTGGTGGGAACAGGAGAATTTTCTAGAAGCTTATAGGCCAGTCAGCCTGGCAGTTGAAGTGGTGACCAGTGAGCAGCCCTGCCTGCCTCAAACAAAGGTGGAAGGTGAGGACCACGATCACATGCCTGCACTACTCACACATGAACACATATACAGATACATGCATCATACATATGGGCGAAATCTCAAAATGACAGTGTATACATACAGATTATACAGTTATCTTTTTTAACAGTGACACAGCCATATTCTAGATATTTTTCATTTAATATAATAAATAATATATAGCATTCTCCTTATTACATTACAAATTTTTTGTAGACATTTTTAGTAATCATACTAAATCCTACTACATTAACCATTCCTCAAATGTTTAGCCTTTAAGTTTTCCCCTCCCTGTTTCTTGGTATTATAAGTAACAATATAGTGAACATCTCTGTTGCTTCTTTTTTATCTATTTGGGGGGGGGGGGTTGAGGTAGGGTCTCACTCTATCTCAGGCTGACCTGGAATTCACTATGTAGTATCAAGGTGGCCTCAAACTCACGAACTCACGGTGATCCTCTTACCTCTGCCTCCTGAGTGCTGGGAATAAAGGTGTGTACCACCAGCCTGGCCCCTGTTGCTTCTTGAGAGAAAACGCTCACTCTCATTATTTTTGGATGCCCTTTAAGCAGTTCTTCCAGCCTTACCATTCCCTGTAATGTTATCTTTTCAAAAGTGACCTTAGCCTGACTCGAGTTCTTGGTCCCAATACACTCAAGACTAAGCAGGGCAAGAATGATCGTAAGCTAGAGGCCAACCTACTCTATGTAGAGAGACTGTCTCGAAAAAATATCACAAACCAGGCATAATGGCTCATGCCTAATCCAAGGACATGGGAGGCTGAGGCACAAGTTCAAGAATAGCCTGGACTGGGTTGGAGAAATGACTCAGCGGTTGGGGCACTTGCCTCCAGTGCCTAGGGCCCTGGGTTCAATTCCCCAGGTCCTGCGTGGGCCAGACCCACAGGGTGGTGGCCCTGGTTTGGTCTCTCTCTCTCTCTCTCTCTCTCTCTCTCTCTCTCTCTC
>PVHP010050669.1:0-11741 GCA_004024765.1 Zapus hudsonius
GTTCGATGCTTGCAGAGTTTTGATTTTGCTTTAAGGCATCAGTCAGTCATCTCAAGAGATGACAGGTTTTAGATGCCTAACTCGTGAAAACGGGACCTAAGGTCAGACTCCAGTACCTTAAGCAAGCCAGCTTTCCTAACACAACGCGTGTATATTATTGTTTGAGTAAAGCTGGCCCTCAGTGTGGTGCTCTCAGAAGGTTCTAGAACATGCCCTCCAAGGGGATTGTTGGATTCACTTCCTTCTTTGCCTCGAAGATGCTCCTAGCCCCCGTTTCACCATCCACCCCCCACATTGGCTTCCTCACCACAGGCCCCAAAACAATGGCTGAAACCTCCAAAACTCTTGGTTTTTTGTTTGTTTGTTTGTTTGGTTTGGTTTTTCGAGGTAGGGTCTCACTCTAGCCCAGGCTGACCTGGAATTCACTGTATAGTCTCAGGGTGGCCTTGAACTCACAGCGATCCTCCTACCTCTGCCTCCCGAGTGCTGGGATTAAAGGCGTGCACCACCACGCACGGCTCAAACTCTTGTTTTTTAATTAAAAAGTTATATTTATTTGCAAGCAGAGAAAGAGAGAGAGAATGGATGGCCTCTAGCTGCTGCAAACAAACTCCAGATGTATGTGCCACCCTGTGCATCTGGCTTTATGTGGGCACTGGGGAATTGAACCTAGGTTGTAAGGCTTTGCAGGCAAGTACCTTAACCACTGAGCATTTTTTTTTTCAGCACTCTTTTTGTTTGTTTTGTTTTTGAGGCAGAATTTCACTCTAGCCCAGGCTGACCAAGAACGCACTCTGTAGTCCCAGGCTGGCCTCAAGCTCACAGCAATCCTCCACCTCTGCCTCCCCAGTGCTAGTGTGTACTATGACACCCAGCTAACTTTTACTCTTTATAAGTTGATTAGTTCAGGTATTTTATTACAGTAATAAAAAGCTGACCAACACAGTGTGCATGCATATATTTACATAAACATATACAAATAAGTGTGAATACGATCTACCAAGCATAAAGTAGGCTGC
The DNA here is from genome assembly GCA_004024765.1 of Zapus hudsonius. Lineage (NCBI taxonomy): Eukaryota > Metazoa > Chordata > Mammalia > Rodentia > Dipodidae > Zapus > Zapus hudsonius. The sequence continues at coordinate 1,020 of PVHP010050669.1, forward strand.
ACTTAAATGCCATCCCTCCTTTCTGCTGCTCATCCTTCTAGTTATTACTGGACCTGATGGCTAGAGAGAGAGGGAAGGGAAGAGGTAGCTGGATAAACCTCATCCTAACATTATGGAATTATAAATCTATTAATTAGCTCATATCTCCCAGTGATCAGGAAGTTTGTAAATTTTGCCAACTGGATTCTTCTATCCTCAAATAGATGGTCTAAAAACTAGGCACACAAGAAAAAGTTAAATACTTCAAGAACCCAAATGAACTCCAGGTGCATATGCCACTCTGTGCATCTGGCTTTATGTAGGTTCTAGGGAATCAAACACAGACTGTCAAGGCTTTGCAAGCAAATGCCTTTAACTGCTGAGCCACCTCTCCAGCTGCTTTCTGATTGGACTTGAAGCCCACTCCATGAAAGGGAATTCCTTCCTGGTACCAAAAACCTAATGAAAAGCCTACAGCAACCAGTCATCATGCTGCACACCTGTAACCCAGCACACAGAGGCAAAGGTTGGCGGATCACCGTGAGTTTGAGGCCAGCCTAAGACTGCATAGTGAATTCCAGGTCAGCCTGGGCTGGAGCAAGACGTTATTTTGAAAAACAAACAAAACAAACGAACAAACACAGGCCTGAGGCTTGGGAGATCATAAACCCTAGTGGTTGGGGTGGACACTACATGGATACATTATGCCCACCAAACTGTCTTCTAATACTCGTGTTTATGCCCGTAGATTAATGCTCATCTCACTTTTGGTTAGAGAAGCTTTCTTTTCAGAGAGTGGCAGTGACCACCATGGTGACTCAAAATTCCCCAAAGTGCTGAGAAGTGACAGTGGAGTGAGAAGTCAACACTGAGACATCTCTGTCACAACCTCCAAGGCTTTTCCAAGGCTCTTGGAAAAGAGCAAAGGGAGGCGAAGAGTGCTTACAACACTGTCTTCCAGACACAAAGTAGCCTAGATATTCATGACCTCATAACAGGAGGAAAAAATGATGACATCAAAACTGAGAGAGGCCGGGTATGGTGGCGCACGCCTTTAATCCCAGCACTCAGGAAGCAGCGGTAGGAGGATCGCTGTGAGTTCAAGGCCACCCTGAGACTACATAGTGAATTCCAGGTCAGCCTGGACGAGAGCGAGACCCTAACTCGAAAAACCAAAAAAAAAACAAACCTGAGAGAGACTAATTGGAAAGAAGGGATTCAGCGGGGGAGGGATTTGGAAAGAGGAACAGGGAAGATGATGAGAGGGAATTATGATCATGGTATATTGTTTATAATTATAGGAATTGTCAATAAAAACAATCAAAATATTAAAAAATGAAACTGGGCACTTGGGAGACAGAGGCAGGAGTATTGCCATGAGTTCAAGGTCACCCTGAGAATTCCAGGTCAGCCTGGGTTAGATTAAGACCCTTCCTCGAAAAACCAGAAACAAAAAAGGACCCATCATATCCTATGATTTATTTTGATAGGTTCATTAAAAAATAATTCCCAATAACCTGAAAGGTCACCTGTTATATACACAACTTAATGGGTTTCAAATGGATGCATTCATGTTTTGCTGGTCTTTTGGGTCCCAAGTGTGCACAGCCTGAGACCTTGGTCTTGCCAAGATGCTTGAAAGCCTGATTAAGAATGTGTGGGGCCTCATGCTTGGACTGCAGGTCACTGGGAAATCAAACTGGAGCTGAGCTGGAAACCTACATGTTAACCAGCTGACAGAAAGCTAGAAAAAGCTAGGGCTGCATGCAGCTCTATGGGAGAGAGAAGTCACCAACAGTGGTAAACAGCAGTGGACCTTGTAAGCCTTAAGGCTGGCAGTCGGGTCAAATGTGCCAACTGGTGCAATAGTGGCACGTCTATTGTGGGGGAAACCAACCACTCACTAATTGAACTGGAGGCCTGCTCCCCTGGAGGGAATACATGCCTGGTTCTGAAGACCTAGTCAAAATCCTATGGTGGGGAGGTTATGAGCCCTAGAGGAGTAATGCCCGCTGTTGTCTGGCTAAATGCATGTATTATATAAGTACTTTTTAAAAATGTTTGTGCCCATATATTAATGCTACTCTCACTCTTGTCTAGAGAAGCTTCTCTTTTTCAGATGGCGGTGACCACTGGGATAACTCAAAAGACACCATAGTGCTGAGAAGGGATGACAGTGGAGTGTTCAGCACTGGGACATCTATCACACTTCTGGAGGCTCAGGGTCTATTGCGGAAGAGGTGGTGGAAAGATCATCAGAGCCAAAGGATGAGGAGGACTGCTTACAATGCAATCTTCTGGACACAAAGTGGCCTTGATATTCATGACTTTGCAGAGCCTGAAAATACCTACCCATAATGGGAGGAAAAGATGATGACACCGAAACAAAACAGACTAATTGAGAGGGGGAGGGGATATGATAGAGGGTGGATTTGAGAGGGGGAAAGCGGGGGTGGGGAGGGAATGATCATGATTGACTGTCTATAATTCTAAAAGCTGTTGATAAAAAAAAGTTTTACAGAAAAGAATGTGTGGGTCGAGCTGAAGCACTATAATACCCAGGTTCATCAGGAAATTTGGGTAGGAGGGTTGATGTCCTTGATGGTTTCTGAAGTCGGGTGCTGATAGAGGAGGAAAGCTCTGAACGGCTCCAGTCCTGCGGCTGCCCGTGGTCATCAGCTCCCTGGTCCCTGGAGACGAAGCCACAGTGGCCTGTAGATCTGCACCAGCAGTTAGCAGGGAACACAGAATGTTGCTGTAGACTTGTCCAAGGTCCATTTGGATGTGAATACACGCATCTGCGAGGTACAAATAAAAACAAAAATACCAGATTTCTCTCACTTTGAATTTTTCAAAATGATAGAAACCAGAATGTGACTGGATCCAAATATAATAGAAAATCTGAGACAGAAGTGAGAGACAAGCCAGGCATGGTGGTGCAGACTTTAATCCCAGCACTCAGAAGGCTGCTGTGAGTTCAAGGTCAGCCTGGGCTAGAGTAAGACCCTACCTGGAAAACCTCTTCAGGTGGGAGACAAAAGCAATTATTTGGGCAATATAAATCTGGTTTTACCTTTTCTCAAAAAAACTTTTTTTGTTTGTTTTTAGTCTCAGGCTGGCTGGGAACACACAGTTTTCCTCCTACCTCTGCCTCCCACGTGCTGGGTCACAACACCTGGCCTCAAAAAACTTTTTAAAAATATTATTTATTTATTTTTATGTGAGGAGAGAGAGAGAGAGAGAGAGAGAGAATTAGCATATCAGGGCCACTTGCCTCTGCAAACAAAATTCAGATGCATGAGCCACATCTTGGCTTTACAAGGGTACTGGGGAATCAACCCCAGGCTGACAGGCTTTGCAAGCAAGTGTTTTTAACCACTGAGCCATCTCTCCAGGCAGGCCCCCAAACTTTTTCACAAACCCATTTCTATAGAAAAACGAAGCACAAAAATTGTATAATTTCCAGAGATCCTGCTATATCACACAGAGGAACAGGCCTCATGAAAATAATATTTAGGAAACATAATTCCGCCAAGAGTTTTCTCAAGCCTTACTTTTCCTGGTCTGTACTAAGAAGAAAATGGGCTATTTTCAGGATCTAAATATAACATTTATAACATAAACACCATAATTGAGAACCGCTGCTTATTAAATGATTGCTATTAATATTTATTAAGACTGTAACTTCCAATTTCTTAATTATGTGACCTTCTTGAATTTGCTGTTCATGTTTATTAGCAACCAAGGAGTTGGAGCTTGAAGAACTTAGTTTTAGCCTGGAATGGGTAAAAATGGAAAGGGGGGCTGGAGAGAAGGCTCAGCAGTTAAGGCGCTTGCCTGCAAAGCCTAAGGACCTGGTTTTGATTCGCCAGTACCCATGTAAAGCCAGATGCACAAAGTGACATGTGCATCTGGAGTTCATTTGCAGTGGCTGGAGGCCCTGGTGCCCCCATTCTCTCTGTCTGTTTCTCTTCTCTCTCTGCTTGCAAATAACTTTTTTTTTTAAAAAAAGAAAGGGGTCTGCCTCATGTGTTTGTGTGTATATGTTCAATGACTTTTTTTATTAACTAGGTACTCAATAAATTCATTTTGAACTAAAATTTATTCCAAAGGCCTTTGCCAAATCGCAAATGCCCCCGAAGACACATTTTGTGTTCCACCAAGTTAATCACAAGTAGTTTGCCACTTTGGAGCCCTCGCTGGTGGGGGCGGGGTGGGCTTTTCAGTGACGCAGCTCTGTGGAGTGGCCCATGCTCCAGTGAGTAACCCCTCATCCATACGCCTGTAAGAAACCTCAATAAGCTCACATGTTCATTCAGCTAGACTTAGGGGTGGGTGTCATTTCTTTGGTCCACTGTTGGTGTCCTATATGAGTGAAGAGATGCTTGCTCATGTCAACCCAGATTTACAACTTTGCAATATGGCTGGGAACCCTCTGAATACATCTTGTGTAAATGTCTCAGGGCCTTGCTCATGATGGGATCAGATATCCCTCAGGCCAATAGTAGGAAAGGACGCGTTCCCTGTCCAGCACTAATGAAGGGTAGGCACATGTACCTTAATGCCAGCGGATGCCACCCAACCCTCAAAGGGAAATGATGGGGAGATTCCCCTGAGTAGGACCAAGAATAGCTTCGCAACCCAAAACAGCTTTTCATGACCACAAGACTGAAGTTGAGCCCAAGGGTAGAGAAAGGGGTGCAGCGTTTTCCAGACACATGTCCCTTAGGAAGTAGTTTTATAGTTACTGTCATTTAATGGTACCTTGGGTCATAAGTCATGAAACTAAATACTACTATGGTACAATATCATTTTATTAGAAGTTAATTCAGTGATATCCCTTAATTTAGTCGACTAGTGCTCCACCCCAAACTCATGTCTGTTAAAACATCTAGGGTCACTGTGAGAGTCTCTCTGCTCCCAAGACTAAAGCCTGGCAAGAAAGACAAGTTTCCCTGCTGTCAGAGCTGAAAAACCTGAAATGATTACTTTCTTATCTAAGACCTTCCTGACTCCCGTAACTCTCGCCCCTGCTGTAACCAGGAGACCATCTTCCTCCCCCGGAGACCTGAAGGACCAGAGGTCTTCCTTATCTTCTACTCTCTCTCCATTGCCTCTGTGAAATCGCTCATGTAGTCTGTGCTTTCCTAATCCATGAAAGTGGTAGCATTTGCTAGTTAATTTTGTCATCCCATTTCTGATGGAGGAAGTCCTCTGACTTGTCACTTATCTGTTTGACACAGTGCCTGTTGCATTTCTGAACTCGCAGCCATCAGGCTCGTAACACCCCATAGGACATAGCCACACTTCTTTGTCACTGGTAGAGGATGGTTGGGAGTATATTAGTTTGTAAGGGCTGCCATAAAATGTACCATAAACTGGGTGACTTTAAACAACCAAGCTTGATTCTCTTGCAGATTTGAAAGCTGTATGTCCAACACCAAGGAGTCAGTAGACACATGAAGGTTCTCTATGAAGGCTCAGGGAAAAAAATCTTCCTCTCTTCTTCCTGGCATTTGGGGGTTACTGGCAAAGCATGGAATACCTTAGCCATTAACCACTTCACTCCAGTTTCTACCTTTGTTCACATGGCTGTCTTCCCTCTGTTTATATACCTGTATTTTTGTTTTCAAAAAATTAATATACAAAGGACCACCTTGCTTTGTTCTTGAAGATGTTCCAGAGTTCCCACTCCCTGGCTTCAGACTCCACCATGCCACCTTGGGATGTGTTATACTTTTCCTAATAAATCTTTCAAAGGCCATTCAACTCGGCTGCTCTCCCTCTCAGCATTAACGTCACTGTCTACCGGAACCTTAGCGTGTGATTGCGTTTGCCAATGGAATTCATTAAGATGAAGTTATAATGGATTGGGGAAGGCACTGATCCATTCTCATGCATGGACATTTTGCAGGCACAAACTCTGGTAGGAGAATCTCAAATGTGACTATGTGCTCCAGATGAGCAGCCAGGCTGAGGACATGCCCAGACACTCGGACCTCAGAGACCCCTCTATGAAATGCCCAAGGTTTCATTCAGAGCTCTGTACTTCTTGAGAAACAAGCAGGAAACATCTGGGTAAGTGCATCAACATATAGCCTGCTCAGAAATGAAAAGCAGAACCCAAAGGTAGCCAGAGACAAAGGGTTCCTTCCTTTTCCACTCCATGGTCAGCTCCCCCAAAAGCTCAGGACAGGGCTCTTTCATCCACCTCTGCCAGTAATGAATGCCTTCCCTGTGACTTAGTCCTCCTGAGTTCCTCCTGAAACTCAGCCCTTTGAAATAGGTATCATCAGAGTGGGATTATGTCCAAGGCAATTGAGTCACTCACTATACCACTAGTTTATTTACTCAGCATTATCTCCATAGCCAACACTATGTAAGGGAAGTAGAAACTGACATAGAAATAATATACCTGGCCCTAGCCAACTTGCAATGAAAGTGTCTCTTACTGAATTATATAGATTTGTTCCAGAAAAGAAATATCTAAGTCAAATTTTGTTTTTCAACTTTGGAACTTATTCCTGGCAGGCCAATTTTATATCCATCTGTAATATGCACTGGTAAACTTTAATAGTTTTTTCAAGTAGTGGTATGTAAATTAGACCTCAGCAGTCTATAAAACAATTTTAAAAACTATTGTGATTAAATTCAACCAACGACAAATTGAGTAGGATGAAAAAATAGATACCAGAAAGGGTTTTTTTTTCTAGTCCTTTTGTTTGGTTGATTTTTGTTGTTGTTGTTGTTGTTGTTTTTATTTTTCAAGGTAGGGTCTCACTCTAGCCCAGGCTGACCTGGAATTCACTATGTAGTCTCAGGGTGGCCTTGAACTCACTGCCATCCTCCTACCTCTGTTTCCCTAGTGCTGGGATTAAAAGTGTGCACCACCATGCCCGGCTCTAGTCCTTTTAATTACAAATTGATTCACTGATGTTTAATTTCTTTCCTTTATAAAATGACATTACTGCTGTGTTTCAAATAGCAAAATGACATGTTGAAGCTCTGGATTCATCTGTGCACACAACACATCGCTTGTAATAAAAAACAACAACAACAACAACAACAAAAAAGCTGAGGCAAAGAACCTCAGACTAGTTACTGAGCTGAAGGTCAGGCCAATCAGACGTGGCTAGACAGTCCCCTTGGAAGGGGACGAGCAAGAACTAGTTCAAACTGACCGCCCACGTGATCTAGGATATTTCCATCCATCTTCTCTTTAGAGTCAGAAAGGTGAAAATTTCAATGTTTTCTCCTCCCATCATTCGAGGAGATTCTACAAAACTATCAGGATATATTAACTAACATATTAATATAAAATCAAATTAAAATCTTAGTAGAAAACACCACAGAGTGCATGTCAAAGGAATATTTTGAGGACGCATAGGGAAGAAAAGGTTCTTTGCGTTTAGAATCAAAACTCCAGAATGTTATAAACTTGCTCATCTTCTTGCACACAAGACGGCTTCACGGATCACTATTTTCTCATGTCTAAGTGATTCTTTCCTCACAAGCTTTTCCTCTGACGTTATTTACATTCCAAGAACAATATCTTGGATTTCCTGCTCTTCACACTGTTTCCAGGACGTTTACTTGATTCAGGGAAATGATTAGCTAATAGAAGTAGATAACACATGGTTTGAGATGGAAAGAAAAAACCAGAAAGGTATCCTGAAGCGATCACACAAAATGTTCTCTAGAAACTCTCAGCTAAAGAAGGAAACCTTACCAAGATGATTCCCTTTCACACGCACCCTAACCTCATCTGTGCCTCATGAGCAACGTAATCACGCACCCACGGAAGGCAAAGAACATAGGTGAGTCTGGAGGATGACACAGAAGTGCTACCTGGGAGGAGAGCAAACCCAGGGAGCCAGGTTTTGGGATGCTTCCTGAGAAATGAGGAAAGGAAGATTTTAAAAAATCATAGTTTTGTCCCTAATTAATTAATGGTTTTTGATTTTTATGACAAGAACGAAAAAGTCATTTGACTTGCTGAGATCTCAAGAAACAGGATGTTAAGACACAAGTAAAATAAAATGGGGAAAAAAGAAAAGTAATGAAGAGCAAACCCCTACCTCGAAAAACCAAGAAATGAAATTCTCAGGGTATCTGAGCATATGGTGAGCAGAGCCTCCCATATGCTCCACCTCCTAACCCTCTCTGTGAGAATGTCCTGGGAATGAAGTTAAAATCACACATACATAACCTTGGATTGTCTGGAAGTGCCTGGTGTGACCCCAAGGGATTTTACAAGTGGAAGAAAAACAGAAGGGAGGTCAGAAAATGGGCTATGAGAACTCTACCCCCTGGTGCCATCCTCAAAGCCAAGGCATGGGGGTGGTTTTCTTAAAGGTGGCACCCTCTAGGTCCCTTCTAGGACTCCCCGAAGGAAAATGGACATCTTTATTTTAGCCCAGGAGGTCGTGTTGAACTTTTGCCCCTGGAACTGCAATAAAAGAAAATTGCGTTGTCCTAAGCCACCAAGTTTTTGCTGATCTGTTGTTATGACAGTGATAAGAAACTTGTGGGCTAGGGAGATGGCTCAGCGGTTACAGGTGCTTGCTTAAAAGCCCAGCTTTGACTCCCCAGCACCCCCAGAAAGCCAGATGCACAAAGTGGTACATCCATCTGGAGTTTGTTGCAGTTAGAGGCCATGGCATGATCATTCTCTCTCTCTCTCTCTCTCTCTCTCTCTCTCTCTCTCTCTCTCTCATTCTCTCTCTCTCTCTGCTTCTCTCTCTCTCTCTCAGATTAAATAAATAAATATACAACAAAGAAACACTTTTGGCTCAAAATTTAGAGAAATTTAAATTGGAAAATAGTTAAGTATTAACTTTCTTCATTTTTCCCTCCCTCCTTTCCTTCCTTCTGAAGCCCAGGCAGGCCTTGAATTTGAAATCTCCTGCCACAGACACTTGAATAGCTAGGATTACCAGGGTCAGCTAAGACCTTTAAAAGTCCTTTTCACATTCCGTTGAGGGTGTGGCTCATGGCCACATGCTCTTAGCATAGACCCTGGATTCAATCCCCAGGAACACACACACACACACACACACACACACACACACACACACACACCACAAGCGCATGAAAGAAAACAACTTTTATTTTTCTCTTTTTTCCTCTAGCCCAGTTATCTTCATTACAGACTTTTAGCCTCATCCCTAAGCCTTGTTTTTTTTAAACCATAATTTTTTTTTGTCCATAATGAGTTACGTTACTTAATGGGCAAACAGTGAGTTGTTATCCCCAGTTCCCCAATGCCCCTCTTCCCCATCCCCAATCAGCTGGATATCCTCCTCCGTGGGCAGTCTGGATCAGTCCTTGGGGTAGGGGATTATGGATAGCCTAGGAGTCAGCCCAGTTCCTCCGGCCCTAGTGTGATGTTACTGAGGGGGCTATGTCTCTGGATATTCTCCCCCACCAAGGCTCTTACAATCTTTCTGCCCCCTCTTTCACTCAGTTCCCTGAGTCATGGTGGGTGAGTATTAAGGCTGCTTTATTGTTGAGGTCTTAGGGGTCTCTGTACTTCTGCTTTAGATTGTGTCAAAAATCATTGGTGTCTGTCTCACTGGCTTATCCTATGTTGACTGATTGGCTGTGGCTATGGGTCACTTGTTCATCCCATCATTCTCTGTGGGGTTCCATAGGGATCCTCCCCAGTAGGTCTGGGGTGGCTCATCTCCTGCCAGGATGTCAGTCATTGGCCTGCGGTTCATTGGAAGGGTTGGAGGAGCAATAGATCTCTCGGAACCTTCTGAAAAATATAAACAGAATCTCCATCGGAGAGTGAGATCAGTATAGGCTAACTGAGATACACATTTCTGAATTAGCTAGATTCTAGTGTTAGCAGCTCTCCGTCAATCGCTCGCATAGTGCATCTCTCCTTGGGGGCTCCCAGTGCATATCACCCTAAGTCCCCAGTTCCAGTTAAGGGCTCCCCCTCACTAAGTGGATTATTTGGCGGAATTTAAAAGCTGTTGATTGCCTCCCCCAGGCTTTGGCTCCTCCATTGCACAAGTGCTCCTTTCTTGGGTCATTGTTTTCTCTTCTCCTAGTAAGAAGTGTGGTCAGCCTATTCCTGGCAGCAGACTGTGTTTCTTGCCAGTGGTCTCTGTTTACTCCAGCTGTCGTTGACCAGCTTCCCCTGGCAGCTTGTGTAGTGCCTTCTAGCACTACACTGACTACCATCTGGGGGCTGGAGGTACCTCTCAAGGTCTCTCAATGCTGGTAGATGGTTTTCTGTAGTTTCTTCAGCAACAGGATCTTGCCTCAGGCCTGGGGTGGGCATTCAAGAGATGTGACAGAAAGGAAAAATGACATATCGAAATTTAGAGAAAAAATGGTCTGACTTGGAGCAGATCCTACTAAGCCATCTCTCAAAAAAACATAGAGAGACAAACACCGCATATTCTCCGTCATATGCGGTCCTTAACCAGGCTAACCATAAACTCTACGCAGACCAGTAGAAAAAAGCGAGAGGTTATGAATGAGGGGTAAGGGATGGGGGGAGGGGAATGACTTAAGCATGAGGCTAAACTTGGCACCCATCAGTAACAACACACTTGGGCCAGGAAGACCGGGATGAGTACTAAGATATCCAGGATCCCTTGCCACAAGGACTAATACAGACAGCCCACGAAGGAGGATATACAACTGATCAGGGAGGGGGAGGGGGGAAGCGGGGAATTCGGGATAACAACGCATGGTTTGCCCACTAAATAATGTAACTCATTATGG